>CAJRST010037777.1:6950766-7161291 GCA_907169785.1 Menidia menidia
GTGCGCGTGCTGATGAGCCGAGGGCAAGGCTGCAAAACAACCTCTCCTCTTTATCTCATAACGTCTTTGTATAGTGAAGCAAAAGGTGTGGCTCGTGCAATCGGAACGATCGTGCTCTCTGTATGTGTACGCGAGCGTGCACGTGCATAAGTCATGACAGCCTTCCTGACTGTCTACCACTCAGCCTGTCATTGAGTAACCCACACGCCCTCTCTGTCACTAACTTTGATGGCTTATCTTACCTCCCGAATTAGAGTCGTGCTCCCGGGGGAAATACCTCACCACATGTAAATGGATTTGAACGAGTACGAAATAAGAGAAGGAATAATAGAGTAAACAGATGGAGGGAGACGCACAGGAAACCTCACCCCCCGGCCGCCCCTTCTTTTCTTTTCTTTTCTTTTCTTCTTCTTCCTCTTCGACTTCAACTGTTTTCATCTGCGTCATTGTTTCTCAACAATCTTCTCCTCCTTCCCATCTCGGCCAGGAGAGAAGGCCAATCCACACTTAATGCCATTCTGGAGGCAGATCTTTTGATCCGTACGCGTGGCATTTAACACCTGAGAGCAGATGAGCGCCCGGCTCTCGGAATAAAGCAAGAGGTTACGACTCCAACTTTGAGAGTGAAGATGTGAAATTGAGGTTTGGGGATGCATGAGGCTGGACTCGGGGCCCGGCCGTGTTGTGGTTTCCATGGCTGCTCGGGGTCTGGGGGGGGGTGGATGGTGTTTGTCAGTGAGGGCGCGTCTCCCGCCTCTGGGCACCCTGCCCTTTAGACGCGGCGGGCCTCAGGAGCCTCCTGCATGCCAAACAGACCTGTGCACCCAGACGCAGCCACGGAGGAGCGAGGGAGAGGAGGGAGGGGAGAGGAACGTGCGGTGGAGTCCAGAAAGCGAAGGGGCTCCAGGGTGAAAGGGTAGAAGAGGATCTGAGAGGGGAGAGGGGGAGGGGGGGTGATGGTCACACTGCAGCAGCCATCCGGTCGCACCCTGCGTTTGGAGCGAAACCGCGCCGAAACGCCCCGGGGAATGAGTGAAGGAGAGGCCGGAGGAGGCAAAAAGGAGAGGCGAGGAAAGGAAGAGAGGGTGACTCCGAGGTGAGTCTCGACAGCAACGCCGCGTGTCGATGGCCGGGAGATATCACAGACCTTCGCCCCGTCCTAGTCACAGATAGTTATCACAGACAAAGCCCCGCCATCACAACATTCCCACACACACACACACACACACACACGCAACAACCACATGCTGCTCCACTCAGCTCATATACATGCATGCTCATGAACAGCTCATTATAAGAATTATGCATGTATGGCGAGCGCAGTTTGCACATCTTTTGACTCTCACTGGTGGGAGAATAACTACTGACTCTGACAGCCTTTACACATTATATTCGGGATGTTTGCATAATGTAGAAAAATGTGACTGCCTCTTCTGGGGCAATGATGAAGACAGAGTACATTCTGTGTGAAATAAAAAGTGTCTTTCTTGTTTTTTAGAAGACGGCGTGGCATCTTCTTTATATTTCCCATTAAGGTATTTGTAGGTATTTAATCGAACATGTTTACTTCATAAACTCTTAAAGACTCACATCGTATATTATTTACTGATGGTGGAGACGCTCGAGCTATGTCTTAAAAAGCTTTTTGTGTAGTTTTACATTTTCTCATGTTTGGAGAACATTCCTATTTGTAACATGTACATTTGGTGGGTGGTCTTGGCAATAATAGCAGCTAGACCACAAACCAGTCAAAGGAAGGCAAATCAAACTAAATAGATAAGAGAAAAAGAGACATTTCACAGGGGGTCTGAAACTGCCTTCATGCCTAGGGAAATATATATTTTTATTTTTATTTTATTTTAGATAACAGAAATCCCTTACCTGAATAAACACAAGATGAAATCTCTGAACACTGAAAAATCCGAGGGGGGCTTGAATGTATCTGCTAGTCGGGATTTGGACAAATTGACCAGCCAATTTTAATTAAGAGCTCACATTTGACCTCTGTGCCTTCAATTAACGGTTATGTTTTCGCTTAATCTGCTGATGATTTTCTCTGTTATTTCCTCACTTACTGTTAAAAATATATGTGATTATTTTAATAGTTGCTTTGTCCATAGGGCATGAATAAAATCTTTGGGGAAAAACATTAGAATGTCGGAATCAAAAGTGAACTGAAGTGGTTAGACAAAAGCAAATTTAAAATATGTTTGAAATACGAGAGCCAAGAGAGATTGTGCTAATTTCATTCATTCTTTTTGTCTTAATGTGATTATCTCCAGATCAGGAGTTAATTATCTCATTATCCGAAGATAGTAACATTAGCTTGTAGGGATTTTTGATCAATTATGTATTTATCTTCAGAAAAACAAATTAACTGAATTGAATGTTACTTTATAATCTTCAGAAATGGAAACATTTCCTTACCAAGAAAAGATAAATGTGTTATTCTTAATAAAAACGTAGTTGTATATGTTACCGTAGGCAAGAATGGAGGTTCCCTCTAAACCAGTGGCTGTTGCAGTAGAAATTAAGAAGCCTCTCATCGTGATTGTTTTTGCGTGATAACGGATACATTCATGTTATGTCGAGATATAACAGCTTGTTTTATTGAGATAACGAGTTAATACGTTTTGTTAGTCCGGCCAAGTTAAGTAAATTGTCACCACAAACGGTGGGATCGCCTGAGGCGAAGCCTCGGCCTAAAGCATAACAGAGGTGGTTAAACTCTTATCTGTGCCCACAGACACTGTCTGTACATAAGAGCAGGCATTGAATGAACCGAGTGCAGCCAATGGAATTACTTATGCATTCCTTAAATGAAAGTTTTACATCCTCCCTGTTGTGACAACAAGGAACAATGAAATTAGGTGTTAACTAAGTGTTGTTTGAGAAACCAAAGTGTGTTTTCTCAAGATAACAGGTTACTGTATGGCCACGGCCTCAAGAAAGCAGAGGCAGATAGAGAAATGATTGAGAAATCAGATCAATTAATTAGTTATAACCCAAAGCCATTTTTGTTATTTTTAGATAACACAAAGATCAGGTCCTATCCAGATAAAGACATCACAATACTAGCCAAGACCATTTTCTGCCTCTGCACAGAACTGTGCTGTTCTACTAACTGAAATCAACATACTCAAGTAAATCATTAGTAGCCAAGTCGAACTAATAAAAGAATTAATGTAAAAATGTATGTTTCTTTTCTGCCTGTCATATCTTCTTCAGTTACCAGTTTTCTTGTTCGTAACAGTTTTAGCCACGATAATTCCTAAACAGAGCTGAATTAGCCACATTATTACTTGTTTTGTTTTTGTTGTTTTTTTACCAATCTATGACAAGCCAACAGTTAACACATTAGGTAATGTAGCCAAAGCTGTTTCTTAACAACGTGACACCAAACTCTGACATAAATTGGGTAGATTCTCAGCTGTCAATTTATCTGAAATGGGTGTGAAACAGCTGCTTTAAGAGCTTATGTTTGCATTTGAAAACACTAGAGGTGGGCACTTAACCTCTTATATTATATTGATTTGCAAGAATATTTTATTCTGATAGTTCCAATGTATCTTGAGCGCAATGCATCATAAACAGCATCTTTAACGTGTTCTGATGAATGCAGTATAAACCCATATTACCTTTTCTTGTGCACCTCATAGCATTTACAGAAATGCTGCACCTGCTTTGTTCAAATTCTACCATTTCTATATGCCTCCATCCCAAACACAATGGGGAAAATACTCCTGTGGAAAATATTTATTTGGTAAGGAGGGATTCTCACTGGAAAAGACTGAATTAAGCTTTGACTCAGTACAGATTTCCTCTGGCTTTATTACTATACTTACAGTCAGGTGTGTTGAAACTGATGCACCGAAAACTAAACAATATTGAACCCCATTTCCATACACAAACTTAATATAGCCTAACTTTTTACATCCACCAGACAGCTTGAAACTCAAAGGTTTGCACTTACAGTTTTGTACTATACAGTAATAACAACACAGGACAAAATATGTTGTCACAGAAAAAAAAACTGTGCAAAATATTTTCTGCTTGCAAAAGTTTAGCCTAGAACTCTAAAGACAAACATAAGCTGACAAAAGTGCCATAGTCATGATGAAACCAAATAAAAAAGTGTTTAAAAAAAAAAGCCCTCAGTGATTCGTGTTCAATTCAAACAAAACAAGACATTTTAACAAACACACTGTCTGCCCGTCCTCTCTGGCTCATGCAGTGCAAGCTTTTTATTCCGATATCTCAAGTAGTCGATCACACTTAACAGGCCAAATAAGATGATAAGACAAACAGTGTCCAACAGCGGGCCGAGAAGAGCCAATGCCTGCAGTGGCACAAAATAGGAATTTAAGAATGTAAAAATAAAAATGATAATGATGATGATGATGCAGAACAACTTAGCAGATGGACTGACGATGTGAGTGACAGCATGGAAAATCTTACCCCCCCGAAAAAGGGATTGTTCATGAAGAGAATCATTAAACCGGTGGATTATCTGCAGGTTTCAGTCTGTTCTCTGACCAGTTTTGAAAAAGGTCTAAAAGTCTTTCTTCACCTGAATAATTATCTTATAAAAGCAGATAATATACTTGCATCTTTTAACACACACGCACACACGCACACACACACAGACACACACACACACACACACAGCCGGCAAATTAACATGCCCGCTGCTTACGCACTCATAAAACTGAAACACAAACCCTGAGTCAGAGCGACACACTCGTACGCTCGCTCACACACACACACACACACACACACACACACACACACACACACACACACGGATTTCTGCTCTCCCTTCCTAGAATCTCTCTACTTGTTTTGCCCTTTGCCGTCGCTGTCCTCGCTGTCGTGTGCGCCGCGGTAGCCCCGGTGTTCGCGCCTCTCCCGGCACTCCCGGCACTCGCCCTCCTCGTCTCCCTCCTCGTCCTCGTGGATGATCTCCACCTCCAGCCGGCCGATGTAGAGCGATACGGCGCAGAGCCAGAAGAGGGCGACGCTGCCCACCACGGCTCCCTGGAGCAGCAGGGCTGGCACGGACAGCAGCATCAGCCTCCGCAGGGCGAAGAGGCTGCCCACGTACGAGGCGCCGCCAAACGACACGCACACACCTCCCAGGATGAAGAAGGCTGAGGGGAAAAAAACAGATTGGCGGGGTATTATTCTAAATACCTAATTAGTTTCCCCGCAACACGCCGAGCTTAAAGCGGGGAAGCAGAAAATTGGATCTATGTGTTCTCCCAATTAGTCAGATAAAAAATGGAAATGAAACGCCTTCTTGACTGGTTTCGTTTCAGCAACCTTAAAAATCACGCCGTGGTTGCAGCTGTGGCCGCAGTATAAACCTAACAATACATGAAGTTGGTCGATGGCTTCCAATCCCACATTAGAATCAATGATTTAAGATATCTACGCTCATTACCTGATTGAAGCTGGATTCATTTCTATTTTAAGATTAATTTTACCAGATGTTAATCAATGCCAATTCAATGATTTAAACTTCAGTTTAAGGGCAACATGGTTTCTGCAGTCTCCATGCTGCTGGTTGCAGATATGAAGGACCTTGACTCCATTTTGCTCAGTCGGTTGCAGAAATCCTTGTGAAATTATTCATTTCAAAGCTGCTGTATCAAAGCTAATGTCCAATACAAGGTTCTCCTTGAAATCGAATCATTTTTACATCAACATTTTCTATGATGTGAAATTGTTTCTTTTCTAAGGCAAACAGCTTTCTGTCATTGTTAGAAAATAACAAGCTTTAGTTAGGCCTACCCAATTATAAAAAAAAGATCTAAACCATATATTTGATTTAAAATAGCATAAATACAATATACTTTTTTTTTTGTTCTAGTTGATGAAAGATGCAAAACACACAACTTTGCATGCGTGTAAAACTACAAAGTGTGAATGACTAAGTTCTAAAGGTCGAATGCTTCTCCATTTCCTGCTTTTACACGAAGATAATACTGTAACACAGTGATTTTCTTCAGTTACCATATCCGGCCTCTCGTCCAACTTCGCTCTGGACAAATGCGATGACTCCGATCCCAGTTGCCAACAAGCCGTTCCTGAACCATGACAGGAATCCTGAACGAGAGAAGTCAGGCATAAATAGCAGACACCCCACAAACTGATCATAATGACCCAGATTTAATAAATGAACTGTAGCTACACACTAATTATTGGTCTTACTGCACCTTTTAGGAGACTTGAAATCGAATAAGTTTTACTAATGACAATAGCTAAATGAGGTCATTGGAACCGGTCTAATGTCACAATACACAGCCCATTAATGGCTGTGCAAACCCACAGAGCTGCTCTCCCACTGAGCAGGCCCCGGCCATCAGGTCAAAGTCCAGATCTCCAGAGAAGATTTGAATTAACAGGAAAGAGCCGAGCTGTGATTATAACCTGCCTCATTATCTGCTGTCTTCAGTTATAAAAGACCAGTAGACTCAGACAAAAACTAAATCATGTCACTAATTCCTAAGTATGGTAAGGAGATAGTCATCTTAATGAGTCCTCTAGTCTTTCAAAATAAGTTCAAGGTAAGTCAGATATGATGCTTGCAGGAACCATCCCATGGTGAAGTATTCCTGTCAGAGGGTGTTGATGAGTAAAGAGAAAGGAAATTAAATCAACAATCGTGAAAAAACTTGTAGAATTGTTGCTTTAAAACATTTGTTACAGATTTTCTCACATAAAAAAAAACTTGTTACCGCTGTGATCTATTCGACTCCATATGATTTAACACAATGAAGGGACTGTACAGGTTATACTGAATGTGAGTAGTTCCTGTTTCTGAACAGATGTGTCAACATCAAAAGTGTGGAATACCTGAATGTAGTTTGTAACTTAGTAATCTTGTGTAGTAATAACCAATTACTGGTAATTTGTCTAGAGCACCACAAATTAAACTGCCATACAAAAAAAAACAACCATTTGTATCCAGTAAAAAACAAAAACATGGCATAGCAGGTCCTCGTCATCTGAAGATCTGAACCATGAGCAGAACTGATCACTTTCAGCCCCAAACCCTCCACACCAAACCCACAGAGGATTTTAAAGCCTCTCATAAGAAGCTGTGAACTAACCTGTCTCATGAGATTTTCTCAGCATCTGCAAATATTAGGAGGGGGGGAAAAACACAATCTGTCAGCCACGAAACAAATACTGGCCTTCAGAGGAGAAACGAAAGTAAAACATTTTTGCTTTTAACGCGCAGCTTCTCTTCCAGGACCAAAAACCTACCAAAGCGTCTGCCTTGTCCAGGTCGGTCAGCTGGTAGTGCTGCGGCGGCTCCGGCCCGCGGCTCTTCCCCCACGGCCCCTTCTCCCCGACCCGCTGCCGGCCCGACCCGTGGAGCCTCCTCAGCCGGACCCCGGCGAACAGAGGCCGGCCGAGCCTCACCGCACGGGCGAAGTGGCTCACGGCCCGCGGCAGCTGCCCTCTAACCAACAAACTCAGAAAAGCCATCACATCACTAGTCCCACCTAGCTAAACGAGCGGAGCTTAAAAAAAAAAAAATGCAGAAACACAACACGACCCCGGCATGACCTATGAACTCTCACGTGATCAACGTGAACCCGGAAACGTCTAGGTGAAAAGTGGAGCAGGATTATCACAGCGCCGCCCGGAGCCAGAGCAGTCACACAGAAAACGCGTGATAATAGATGCAGTTTTAAAGGCAGCTTTTATAAAAAATCATTTTTAGCTTTTTCTTCTCCGTTTTAAAAAGAAATATAATCCCCCCGAAACTGCGGGGTTTTAATGTGGCGCTTATGTGCAACTATAAATCTACACCACATGAGGCCGACAGAGGGCAAAATGAGTCAAAACGTTGCCACATTTGTTAGAGTAAACCATCACCATTATTTTCAAATTGATAATATCATGTGAGAAATCATAGTATTGTCTGTAAAAAAAGTAAATGTAAGCCTAAAAAAACAAGCAAAAACAAACAAACAAGGATTGTGTTTGAACTGGCTTCTATTTGTTCATTTTAGAGTTGTACTGTTTCATTAAATTCATGTAACTTAGAAGTTGGTTTGCTCATATTAGACTTATGCTTTTGCACTGAACTCATATAACCTCCCTGGTTGTACTCTCAGGCTCCTCCTTACTCTGCGTTGCATTGGATACTTTTCAAGGGACAACACACACACACACATTTCTTATCACATTTCAGTGGAATCTGCACAACGAAGGAGCTGATCTGTTTATGTTTGAGACCTGGTTGCGTTACATCCAGACTTCTCACTGTGCGGGGCAGACCAGCACAGGAGGATAACTGTACATTAGACCAGGAAATCAGGTCCTCAGGTAACTGTGTCAGTCTGACCTCAGCGCTCATTAACTTACCCAGGCTCTGACCTAAATAAGTGACCCTTTTGTTCTATTAATATTTTTTCTGGTTTGCCCTCATGCTTCCAACGAAGCATATTTTCAATTTCCAAAGTTTTTTTGGGACCGCATGCACATTCTCTGCTTGTCTGAGGGGGTTCCTTCCAGGTACTCCGACTTCCTCACACAAAAAAATCTTGTTGATTGATAAGAAGAATTCTGAATAAAACAGGTCTTAGTGGATAATTGATGAGGATCATCGAGAGTTTGGAGGTGTTCCATAATGAATTTGAAATAAATGAAAGGTTATGATCAATATGTGCAAGAAGAAGAGGTGTACTTGTGATAATTAAAGTAATAACTTATTCATTATGGACTGCCTGAAACCTTCTAACACCATCCTCAATAATAAAAATAAATAATCTTGATAATCCATCTCATAAAAACCCCAGATGCGACCATTTAGTTTTTATGATGATGTTTTGGGTGCAAATTCCAAATAAGGTAACAGTTTTCTGCAGAAAAAGGTCCCAAAGAGACCAAAACAAATGCACAGACAAAGATGCTGCATTAGGGCGTGTGCGTTCCCACCGAATGTGTGTTGTTGTTGTGTGAATGTGTCCTTGTGAGAGAGGATTTCCAGCTCCACAAGCGCTTATGGAGGATGAGCGGCAGTCTCTTCCGGGTGGTCTTTTGTCTTCCTCATCCCAGTGGGACCCAGAGACACCACGCCTATCGTCCCAGCAGAGTTTCTGGTGCGTAGAACACAGTGAGCTGCACACATGGGATTTCGTGTTTGTATTTGTGTGTGTGTTAATGTGTGCGCTGTGAGGGCTTTTACAGTCCGCCAGGTCTTTGATGTGATGTTGCAGCTGACCCACTGGCCACTCTCACGCTACAGCTCCCAACACAATGGGAGATTGATGTTTGTGCATGCACATGCATCTAAAAAACACACCCACACGTGTTAACACATACAATGCTTTGCTCTTCAGTTGTTTTACTCGACGGGATATTGAAGGAAATGCTCATTTTATAGCTATACACAGGGGCTTCAGAAGCACATTTCTATCATGTTTGAAAAGAAGAAGGATCAGTTGATAGGTTTAATATTAAAGTTGATTCAAACTCCACTGATACACGACTGAAAACAGCCAAGTCTTCATATCAGCGCGAGGGGTTCCAACTAAAGGCTATAAAAGGAGAAGAAAATAAAAAATGTCCTTGATGTTTGGACAATAACTGTAACCCTGCAGCAGTAATGTATCACCATTATAAACACTTTGGATTAGTCCTGACCGGATCAGTCACATGTAAATGCCACTCATCGGGATCAGTCAGTTCACTCTGTCTACTGTAAAGAAGAGGGACTGCTTTCATTGACTGGTTCTAAATGAATAGCTTACACATGAGTGGACATTTTGAGTGACAAGCTCCCTTCACCATCAATGTGGTCTTAGGAGCTCAGATGAGAAAGAGCGTAAAGAAGCAGGGGGCTGATGAGCATTTAGTTACTCAGAATATTAGTTATCTAGGGGAACTCTTTAAGTGGCAAACCATCTGGCAAGAAGTGTTCCCTTTCCATTAGCAGGTACACAATATAAAAAATGACAAGCAACCAGTACTCCTCACCAATCATGTTATAATCATCCTGACACTTCTGAGTTTTCTTAACTTAGTTTTCCATCTATCCATCCACCTGGATATATTTTGTATTCTCACTTAATGCAGTTCAGAATCAGGGCTTGGGTTGGAACCTATCTCAGTTCTCCTTGTTTACCAGACAAACCTCTTACAGCCAAGAAAATATGAACATTTTTTACACCTAAATGCCTCTATTAAACATTCTAAACTCAAACGATTGACACATTCTAATTATAGTGCACGAAGAAGCGCTGGTGCAAACTAAAGGATCGATGTGGATGGATATGCTGTGCTGCACTGTACGAATTGAAAAAAATTAACAGATCCTAATTTGAGGAAATAATAAACTATCCAACTCTGATTCTGTGTTCTGTGTGGAAAACATTGACCTTGTTGTATTTCATTTTCACTATGGGGGACGCTCTAACAATACACAGCACAGAAAGAATAGTTTCATACAGAAAATCCTTCTGTATTTCTGAAAGCTAATTCAAGAGAGGCAAATGGAACTGCTGACCTTCTGACTTTCCCAGTTCATGCACTCACTGACCCCTGTCACTGTCAGTCCTCTCTGCTATCAGTCTCTTTACCTTCAACAAAGCTGCTTTGTTTTTTCTTTTCTAACTTCACAACATCAGGAAGAAACTCTATGCTTATTTAATGAAATACAGATCCTTTGAGGCATTTTACTTGTTTACATATGAGAGACACAATCACTTTTGAATTGTCTTATGAGACACTCTCTTTTGTCTTACTAATCCTCTCTCAGATTCCTCTCTTAGGGCCAGTTTGCATCACACATTGAGGACTATGATTATAAATTTCAGAAAACATCTTTCTACTTCCTTTCCCCAAACGCGCACTCCTATAACGCTCTCTCATGCCATATTTCCCTCACTTCGACTTGAATAAATAAGATAAAGGTCTCTTCGTGAAACCTGAGCGTTGCCATGTATTTTTAAAGTGCTGCTCATCTGATTGGCGTGGCCTTTGATTTGTGCTGCAGGCCTTACTCCTCCACATAAAAAGAACGTATAAAACATGTAGCAGTCTACTACTGAAAATTTAAAGTCACTTGTTAGGCTTGACACACACACACACACACACACACACTCATAAAACAACACTGTGAAAACTGTGAAAACATGCAAGTCCAGACAAAAATTGTTGAAAACCCATATTGGCCTTTTTAATGAGTTCAGACAGGATGAAAAAAAAGAAGAAAAGAAAGAAAAAAAAGGCTAACAACAATAAACAGAGCGAGCAGATCTACTTTTAGGCCTCAACTGTGTGTTAACTCTTTGTTATCTCTGCTTGACTCATGTCACATCAACAGAAAAGAGGAAATAGAGGGAGAGACTGATAGGGAGAAGGACAGAGGAGGAGATGTGTATACGTGCGGAGCTGCACTGGTCTGTGTTACATAGTCTGGGGGATTCCAGCCAGCTGCACAGGGAGCACTGACCTTGGCAAAGCGCACGCTGTTTTTTCAGTCCCCGGGACAAACAAGTGTTAGACGCAAGTGTCAGCTGGTGAGCGGACATGATTTACTGACATTAATGAACTAAGAGAGGTCATCGTTTAACATGGAGGTGCTCTGCCTTGCAAAAGAGAAGAATACATGCACGGTGCATGCGGTATTACGCACCAAAAGTGTTCCACCAGCACACAGATATGTTGTTTGACTTTCTAACTTTGCAATTCTGCTTTATACAAACAGTGCACTGCGTGTCGTGAAATCCCTTGCGCAGGATGTGAGATCGGAAACCTTCAGGATTATTTAATGTGGCAGGTGTGTGGAAATGTCTGCTTGCAAGCTTGTTTTTTCCTTTTGATGCCTGGAACCCAGGAGCCCTGATTTATTTCAAGGTGACTTTTGTCAGAGCAAAACCTCTCTGCCAACATTTGCGACTTTGTGCTTCTAAATGTGCTTTATATAATTTCCTGCGTCTGTAAGGGATCAAGTGTGTATTCATTCCTGTAAAAGAAGGTAAATACTTTTTGAGAATTTCTGGTTCTACCTGGAAGAAGAGCAGTGCACGGCAACGATTCGTCTCTCTCTCACTGTCAAATCAAAAGTGTAAATCCTCAATTATATCAATGTTATGGAAACACTGGCATCCCTCCTATAGGCATTGTGGCCTCTGGCCTGCTGGCATCGAAGTGACAAAAAATATAACATTGCACACTGAGTGGATCCTATGATTTGGAAAAGAGTCAAAACTGACACGGAAGTCTGTCCTTTGTCCCATTAGGCCCACTATCGCTTCTTATTTATTCACCCACAACAAAAGTTAACCTTTGGCCCTCCTAAAGAGGCTGATTCAGATCCCTGCTCATCTGATCATGTCTTGTTTTCTTTCCTTCTTTCCTTTTTTTTAAATCGACACCCATTATGTTACGACAAAAGCTAAACATATTGATGAGAAGCACTTCCTATCTATTAAAATTTCATTAAAATGTAAACTTTTTACCTTAATTTATAGGCATTTCAGCATGAAAATGTTTCCAAAACAAACTCTCTTAGACTAGAAAATTACTGGATGTAAGGCCAGTTCAAACACTGTTTTTATCATAAGTGAAAAAAAAGAAAAACCACAAACAATACTGGTTCGTTACACTTGTTAACTGTACAGGGCCATAAATACAAACACGGGTGAGATTTCCTCCACTCCTACAGGGTATAATCTAGTTATGACTCGACCGCATCACATCAACAATAAAATCTACAAACACTCTTTTGAAATTGAACTGAGAAGCCTTCTTACATGAGTTTAATGATTGTACTCAAACATAGAAAGCCGTGATGAATCAAAAGTATGATGACCCTGCCATAAAATCAAATGAACTTCGTTTCACCATGACTCCACTATTGATCCTCTTCTCTGAGATAAACTGTTGAACTCAGTTACACAAAAGTAAAGTCTTTAGCTAATCAATTAATAATGTTGAAAGAGAGGTAGCAAATGTAATGGTAAGAAGAAAAAAAAGAAAAATTGCTGAAGAGTAAGCCAAATTGAATATGAAAAATGAGATCTCCAGAGCCTGAGCACAGTACCTGAAATAGGCCTTCACCTTTGGTTTTGGGTCGTGAGCCAAGGACTAACAGTATCAAGTATGATGACGCCCTGCTGTAAATGGCCTGGTTCTGTAAAAAAAGGGATCAATATGTCACTCGTGATGAACTCTATGGCTCAAGCTTAAAACAGGTTCAAAATAAACCATTCTACGTGAGCGCTCTAGTAACCAGCTCCACTGGAGTACTATATTTTCTACTTTAGTTTGAGTCTAAATCAGCTGTCAGTCTGAGAGACGGGGCTGCGTTTGCTCATAGAGAGAGAGAGCTGCAAAGATCTGACACGGGCTGGAATCACTGGTGACTGTTTCCCGGTTATTGTGAGATAAAAATCTTTAATTTGGCCGTGTTTCTCAGCTGATAAAAACCCAACGTCACAACATCAGTTCAAAGAAGAGTCCACCTAAACACAAAGATTCTTTTTACTGGTTCAACCGCATTGTTTGACCCTGAAGCACGTTTTTGGTGGGAGTTGATGGGTGGGGTTGTAAAACAGGAGAAGTAGTTGATTTTCTCTTGTATTGACGCTGAAAGAAAGGAAAGTACTAAACTGCCAGTGTTTTGGTGCAGAAGGGACTGTTTTTTGATCATGATCATGATCAAAAAACAAATAAATTGTGTCAATTTGTCAAAATGAATTTGATCTGGAATCAGGGACACTATAATTATTCTGTGGTGATGTGGCTTTTTGACATCTGTCAGCCAAAGTGCCAGAAGCCTTAAGTAGAAAAACTCCTGCTGTATAAGGAACTTTTGCTGCATACTTTATCTAAATAAATACATGAGTACGTGGAGAATTTGCCTAAGTTTCTAACCATTTTAAACCGGAACCCTTATCCAGATTACCCTGAAAAAAGGATCCTGGTTTCACAGTTACAGTCATAAGTTTTTAGACACGGTAATCAGTTCTGTTTTGTGTCCAGAACATTCTTTTCGGATGAAACTGCTTTTGGTGGAACAATGTGTTGAAAAGATCCATATTAAAAATGATAGGGGTCAGGTAACCACATTAGTCATACGTGAGGTGCGTACCTGTATGCAATGGTAATTCTGTAGCACGATTTTTGGCTCTATTAAACAAATATTCCCACTGGTTTTATCAGGAACCAAAACCTCTGTTTTGAGCAGTTGTCTTTTGCACTGTAGATGCCAATTCTTAGCTTATTGGGAACAATTGAGCCCGGCATGTATAACCGCAGGCTGGACTCGTGGAGGTCAGGATGGAAACTTTGGCCTAAAAAAAAACAAAAGAACAGTTAGCCTCCAAACATGACTTGCCCAGCTGACGAAAGAGAAACCAGCACAGCAGCTCAGCCGCTTTTATAATCTAAACTACCGCTATCCCAGAAAGCAGTTTTGTGTTTGCAACCATAACCTTGGAGAAGAGGGTTGGAAGGCCAGATCAAAGCAGCCTGGAGGGATGTAAGTCAGCCCACAGAGGTAAATGTCATTATTTGTAGTGCCTTTTTAATCTTGGGCATGTTCTAAACAGCAATTTGAGTTTGTTTCTCTCTCACACATGAGTTATATACATCTCGGGATCTCTCTTGTCATACTGACACTGAAAAGCACATTGATGGTAATGAATAATGATGAAATGTTCCACCATAAAAAGACAAGAGTGAGCCTGTGATCAAACTTACCATTACCTTGCAATTCACAATTCCCAGAACTCACACATCATGCACAGTCATCCCTAGAAATACAATAGTGTCAGGAAATTGAGGTTCAAGATACAAGACACAAGTTGATTTGAATAAATATTTACTTGCATTTACATATAAGGCACACCTACTGTTTGTGCCCCTCTGTCTGGGACAATGCAGAGGCTGGGCTGAGGCCGAACTGGAAGTAGTGAGGCCTGCTTTGGTCAATATGCTCTGTGTCTAATCCCCCACTGTGAGGCGTTAATCCAGTGTCCTAACCCCTGGCCTGCCTTCATAATAGCACATTATGTCATATCCTCCTGCAACGTAAATGAATAAGTGAACAGTTTGGTCAAAGCATGTCGCTGGTTGTGCTGAATTTGAGGTCAGAGAGCATTATGGTTAATTCGACCGAAATATCATGACTAACTCACTCTTAAAATCGAAGTTGACTGCATACACTGACATTAGACTGTCATTCTCTTTTACGATGTAGATCCGACTAGGTTATGTCAGTTGATGGAACTTTTGTAGTTTCCGTCTTGAGAATAAATATTGGTAATCATGGCATTTTGTTCTTTGCCAAAGGGCTCAGTGCACTGGACATACTGAGAGAGGTCGGACATGCTGTTACTTTACATTGTTTGTTCTTTGTTTTTATCTAAAAGCTTTCTCGGATATGATTGGTCAGGTTTAGTGGCCTGACCATACCCTGCCCACAAATCTATATGATGTATAGGTGTAAAAGGAGCACTAGTTCTGTTTACAAGACGGTCAATAAATACCTGGAAAAGGATTTTGTGGAAATGGAAAGGTCCAAAATACATTTTGAAAGTACTGTATACCGATATACATAGTATTTGCACATTGCTTGGGCAAATACTGAAGTAATACAAGAGAGAAACTCTATCCACATCAAAATATTACATTTGATTTCATGATGAATTTTGTCATCAAAATTAGATGGATGATTTTTCTGTATGTGTCTGAGGTCATTAACTTGTCACATAAATTAACTGGAATTTAATGTCGATCACTTTAACTATTTCTTGACACAGTTTTAAGCTTTAGTTTTTGGCTTATAAATCAAAAGGTGAGTCTCCATTATGGTGCATTAAAGTTGGTAGGGTAGAGCTTCCTTTGTTTTGCTTTTGCTTTTTCATTTCAACACCATATAACTGATAGTCTCCTCGGTGTCACCTCAGTTGAAGTTTCCAATGAGCTGAGCTGTTGTATAGGAATTTGCAAGCACTGCAGTTTGTATATTAAAGTACATACAGGCACACACACCAAACACTTTTATTCTGTGGAGTTGGGGAGTTCAGCACACATCAGACTGCATAAATCATAGATTGTGATTTACACATTTGTGTTAACGACTAAAGAATGAACAATCCTCTTTCTGAACCCCTACCATAAAAAAAACACATTATTTAATATTCGGCATTTAATAAAACCTAATTTTACTAAGCTGATGACCTTTCCTTTGGTATTCCTAAAAAAGTATTCCCTTCATTGATCACACATAAAAGATTTAATTAAAATTAGATATCTAAACAAGTCACTGCTTTCTACAATGAGGTCACACTATTTGGACTAAAATACCCTGAAAAGTCTGTGCTTTTTGCAGGCTAATGGAGATTTCATTTGAGTAATCAAGCTCGGCTAAAGAGGCAATAAGACGACAGCTCCACAGTGTAACACATAGTTAAATTCAGCTAAAAGATATATGCCTATCTTTCTGACGAACTAAAAAGGAACATTTTGTCCTGAGGGTCTGCTTACACTGCGTACAAGCAGTAGCCTCTTTTAATTAAGTCAGCTTTCTTTTTTCTTTTTTTACACAGCTCCGTCTGCTAATGTCCAGCTTAAGGTACGGCTATGTTCTTGCACGTAGGCCACGTAAAATCCCGGCGAGCTAACTTATTTCGTGCAACGATCCAGGGCGGCTTCTGTTGCAGCTGAAGGTCGGCCATAGGAGCTGGTCACGTGGTCTGCGCGCGAGTAAATGACGGGCGGTGGAGCAGAAAGAGGGGGAGGAGGAGGAGGAGGAGGGGGAGGACGAGGAGGGGGGAGGCAGAAAGAAAGTGGGGGTGCTCCTCGGCACAACGAGGAAGACTGGGGGTTTTTTTTGGACTAACGAGGGGTTCCCCGTGCGACCCGGAACATCTGCCGTCGACCCCCTCGGTCGGGGTCTGGCGTTTTCCGCCCGGCTTCCGTCGAACCTCAGCACCTGGGTTTTTTTCTTTTTCTTTTTTTAGTTTTTTTTTAACCGCCTCGAAAATTGGATGGGACGCACGCCCGAGCGAGACAATCCCGGAAATAACATGCGTACTCTCAGCCTGTCACGTACGCTCGCTGAGGATTTGCATCGCTGTATGGCTGCCGGAGGTAAGCGCAGGGTCGGGCTCCGGCACGGGCACGTTTGACAGGCTTCTTTTTTTGGTTTATTCGTTGCACGTGCGTTGAGCCCTTTCCCACATTTTTGAGGTGCGCTTTTAACAAAACCCCAAAAAAGAAAAAAAAAAGTAGAACCAATAAATTGATGCAATGTTTTAAAGAGGAAACCTAAGTATGAAGATCCAAACTTGGTGACGGATGGAGATGGAATCTATTGTTTTAATTGTTAATATGCACTAAATGTTACATAGATTAAAGCAATATCTGGCTGTTTTTACCGCATACTTTAGTCCTACTTGGTGTCTATTCGATCCTTTTAAAAAAAAAGGGAATTTGGATTCGAAAGCACAAGTGTGTTGTCGGTTTCCTATAGAATTTGAATGATAACCCATTTAAAACCGGGTTGTCTTTTTTAGCTGCAATTCCCTTCTTATTTTGGACATTTTCACGTTGGTTTGCGAGTGTCTGCTTTTTCATTATTATAGTGACAACACAGTATGCAACAGAGATGTGTTTGGTAATCTTGTTGACGAGTTTAAACGAACTCAAAGGTCACACAAGAAAACGCCGTGGCCCTGAACGCCTCATTTATTTCTTTTTCTGACACCCTAGAATAATTGAGATTTATTTTCCTTCTGCTGCTCTGTGACAGGTGGTGAGCTCTCTGCTTTATTTAGCACTAAAGTGTATCGTTTTACTCTCTGCAGATGCCCCCCCGGCGCGATCAGAAAAAAACGTTTACAGGGCAGACTGAAACAAAAACAAACGCACGTCTTTAGGGGAAAAAAAAAGAAGGGGGGGCTGAAACAGGGGGCGGGCGGGCAGGGGGAGAGAGGGAGATCTGGACATGAAACTTCAGCTCCTCATCGCACCCAGAAGGCAGAGGCTCGGCTAGAAAAATGAAGCGCGGACGTGAGGTACGTGCGCATCCAGCTGATGACGAGATCAAATGGAGAGTTTGGGACGGACGGAGCCTTTAAAGCCCGGCTCTGCGCGCGCGCCCGTCGCTTTCCCGGTCTCGCGGCAGACGAGCAGCAGGAGGACGAACGCTCAGCCTCCGCTCTCGGCAACGCGAACTCCCCGCCTCGGCCGCCGGCCGGACATGGGTCTGAACGGCTTCTGCTCGGTCCCCGACGGGAGCCCGGCCCCGGCGGAGCTGCTGGTGGGGCTGGCCTCCCAGACCGAGCCCGCCGGAGGAGTCGCCTCCCCGACGGCGCAGCCCAAAGGCGGCGTGCCGCTCTACGTTGGCGGCATGGGCATGGTGGAGGGGAACCGGTCCGGCGGCTACCCGGCGCAGGCCGGCGGGCTGTCGGGCCAGACGTGTGGCCCGGCGCACCCCCTGGGCCGCCTGCTGGAGAACGGGGACAGGACCGCCCACGAGAACTGCTCCTTGGTCATGAGGAGGATCAACGGGGACCTGAAGGTCCGGCAGGCCCAGCTGCTGCAGCAGCAGCAGCAGAAGAGGAGAGGGGGCGAGAACCGGGGCGTGGGGTCAGACCTGCTCAACGGTCACCTGACGGGGTCGCCCGGCCCGGAGGGCTCTGGGGACGCTGTTTTCGGAGCCGGGGACTTGGACTTTAAGAGGAGAAAGTTGGCGGACGGGACTGTTGCCGGCAGGTCGCCGGAGGCCTCCAGGGGGGCGCGGGCGGCCGGCCCGCTGACCGCCGCCACCAACTCCTGCGTCGGAGCTCACGGGGGGCCGAACTTCACCCCCGAGCCCTCTCAGGCCAGGCAGCAGAACGGACGCCACGGGGCCCCCTCGGAGCCCCCGCCCGCCAACGGCCTGATCCCCGCCTGCGGGATGGGCGCCCTGCAGGCCCCGGGGCCGCCCCCCCCCGAGGGCAGCGGCTGGTCCGGCGTGCGCATCGCCCAGCAGTACATCATCCCCTGCATGAAGTACTACGGCATCTGCGTGAAGGACGACTTCCTGGGGCCGCAGCTGGGCGACCGCATCCTGGAGGAGGTGGAGATCCTGAACAGCAGCGGGAAATTTCGGGGCGGCCAGCTGGTGAGCCAGAAGAACATCCCCTCCCGGAACATCCGGGGGGACCAGATCGCCTGGGTGGAGGGCACAGAGCCGGGGTGCAAGAGCATCGGGACGCTGATGGCGTGCATCGACGAGGCCGTCATGTACAGCGCGGCCAACGGGCAGCTGGGCAACTGTGACATCAACGGACGCACCAAGGTGAGAGCAGGGGCGGGGTTATCGATGGTCTGTAGTTTTTTTTGTTTGTTTATTTTTCAAGCTCCATATCAGGCAAAAACACAGAGTCCGCACGTTAGCCAATGGGGGAGCGGCGCTCCGATGACATCAATGAGGCTTTTAGGCCGCACGCCGTCTGCGCCGCCTTATCTCCGCGTCTGTCAGGCCAACATGTGGGCAGGCACGCATACACACCCGGACAAACGCGCTCACACACTCTAGGTAGTAAAGGCGAGAGGAGCCATGTGAGTCCCGGGGCACGTGCGGATGGAAGGCTGCCGCCCCCCCCCCCCCCCCCCCCGTTCCCGCCTTCATACCTCTGCTACCTGGAAGAGGGGGAAAAAAAAAGAGCAAACTCCAGGGCTCTATCTCCACCGCCATCAGGTTATCTCTGCCAGCATTTTCTACCATCACTTTGACCACACAAACATGACGCGAGCATGGCAGGAGGGAGTTCTCTTTGTTTGTTTTCCTTTGCTTTCTATCTGATGTTTTACGCCACGTGACCGGAGAGTGACGTGGAAAGCATGAGATCGGAGTTAAGACACTGAAAAACAACACATGTACACTTTCTGTTTGTGTGTCGGTCACTTTCATACTGGCTTTGCCTCCTGTTAAGGGGCAAATGGACTCATTTTTGTGTTGTTATCCCATTTACTACGCAACTCTTTTTTTCCCCTCTCGGCCAAACTGACATCTTCTATTTCGAAGTATACATTGATTCCCAAGTCCACCAAAGTCACAATAGACCTCATTTATATTAATTTATGCTTAATCTTAAAGTAAAAACAGCAGGAATTATTTTTTTTGGGACAGTATAGACTGGATCTGAGGCTGGAAATAGATTTTAGTCTGAAATCATCCACTCAGGCATAAAAAAGGAGAAAAAAAAACAATGTTCTGAGATATTAAGATTTGAAAGGGATCAAACTGACCCAGGGATCAACAGAGGGTAGTCTGACTGAGCCTGTGGGGCTGCTCTGAAAAAGAAAGACGAACGGCCTCTGTGGTATTTGTTTCTGCTAAATTGTGTGAAATGGGACATCCCATGAGTAGAATAGATCCAAGAAACGTCGAAGCGTGTCAGGTCTGATTTAAGCAAGTGTCACATTACTGCAGCCCCTCGAGGAAAGTTCAGCCAAAGCTGTCACCTGCAGACAGCCTCGAGCCCTCTGCTGCCGACATTATCGCTTTAAGCTAACGCTAGCAGACACGGCGCCGATGTGTGTTGGACACCTGTGTGTCCAAGTGAGAACAACCGGACTCTGATCTGCCCGTCCCTGGTTTTCAATACATAGAAATCCGTCTAGATCTGAGGAACAAAAGTTGGAGGGCGCTTGTGGTGGCAAAAGCGGTGTCAGCCAAGTAGTTTCTCAGCCAAAAAAGGTCCAAATCTCTGCCTACCTTTTTTTAATAGAGCTTTTCAGTTTATCCCGAGGATGATGGATTAGCTTCTGACTCTTTAAGCAGCAGTTTCCTTTTAGGACTGAGATCTGATTTTAATCTGTGAAACAAATGAAGCATCCAAGGCCTCAGAAAAGGCAGATATCTTCATTCATTCATTCATTCATTCGTTCATTCATTCATATATGGCTTTAAAACTTTCTTTGTCAGTCAGGCTGACATCATGTCTGTTGGGACCACATAGAAATACTGGATGGGTCATTTTCATTTAGATGAACTAAAATGGCCTCGAAGTATTTATTCCGAAAATTGTTGCTTCTGTGCTGTGCGGCACAAACCGTTCTTGCTGGGCATTTCTGATAGGCGGTACCGGACACAGGGGAGGGAAAGGTAAGTTGATGGAGTGGCTATGGGAGCGAGGAGGAGAGGTGGAGAGGAGGATCAGGCCGGAGAGCTGCTGTTTTTCTGTCTTCTTTGTGGGTTATCCTCCAGACCTTCTTCTGCCACTCTTTTTGTTTTTTCATCCCTCCCTTTTTTTTCCCCATAGTCTTATCAACCCTACGTGCTTCTTGGACAAAATATATCCCAGCCGTTGCCTTGGTAACAGGCCCATACAGACTAGAGCGGCGCATTGTGTATCAGAGAGATGGAGAGAGAGAGGGAGAGAGAGAGAGGGCGGCTGGCAGTGCCCAGAATAGTGGCTGAGCAGCGGTCAGCCTCTGCTAGCTGGCAGGGTTTAGCCGGCCGCGAGACGCTCCGTGGGCGGGACTGTGGCGTCGGGGAGGGGAACGGCAGCGGAGGCCACGCCGTCCAACCGGACGGCAGGAAAGAGTGAGACGCAAGAAGTGGGCGGGGACAGTCTGGAAGTGAAGGTGGAATAAGGGAGAGGAGGAGAAAAGCGAGCAAAGAGTTGAGCAAGTTGGAAAGGGGCATGGCAGCAGAAGATGGAGCATGATGTCAGCCGCAGCCGTCTCAGATGTCCCCCCCCCCCCCCCCCCAAAAAAAAGCAGCATGTAGGCAGGAGCCCCGGTCAACACTGAGCTGCTACGACCCACTGAGAGATGGGAAAAATAGGCATTTTGGAATCAATCTAGTTCAATTCTCCAACTTGGCAGTACTAAGGGCTTCATTAGAAATGATAATGTTACAGTTTATACTCGCTTTTATTCACAACTAGCCTGCTTACATGTGTAGTGCGTTGTTTTTGTATGTTATTATTCATTTATTCATTCAGACTGTTTCTCTCTGGGACAAAATGCAACCGTGTTGTGAGTCTGTGTGGAAACGGACACATTTTCGGTCACTGTGCTGCATGTAAAGCACAATCATGTCTCCTTAATACACAATGCGGACTCCAAAGGGAGCAGAGCTTTTTTTCTGGGTTTCTCTCGCAAGAGTATAAACACAGGTGGCCGAGTGGTTTTTAGTCAGATTTTTGGTCGTATGCCCAATTTAGTTTAATATTTGGGAGGCGGATGCGACCACCTAAAACAACAAGCTCTGACCTCAGCTCTAGAGTTCCTCACAAATGTCTCATCTTTCTGTGCCAAACAGAAAGGGTGGTGGGGGTGGGGGTTATGTGATACAGGAATCTGCATCAGCTAGGATCTGCTACAGGTCACTTTTCTCAGAAAAGCTGGAATCTGTCCACTGTTTTTTCACACCTGGGATGTTTTTCCAGATAAAGGCAGCGTTTAGCTCAGAGACAACAGATAGAATATCCGGGGTCACTCAAAGTCTCACACTCTCTGACTTTGGGTGATCATTTTTTTCTAATGCCGGTACATGTGTTATCAGCTGTTGGGAGGGAATGATTGATTTTTTGAAAATGAACTAACACCGATTGGCCCCTGAGCTAAAAGATGACCCCATCATATGTCAGGTTTGCACAGTACGCATGGAGCGTTTTCATCCACTCTCTGGGTGGGGGGTGGGGGGGTAGAGATGTGGTAATCTCACTCCGACAGAGTGTGAGTGCAGCTCTGAGCAAAAGCAAGGAGAAAAGTCAAAAGCGGCGGAGGTTCTGTTATTAATTTATTCGTGTGCTACTGGCCGGAGGGCAAAAAAATCAAAACGAAGCGCTTTGAATTACTGCCGACGAGCTGCGGGTTTCCTCCCGATGGCTCATTTGGCTTGAGAGTGGCAGACAAAGCCGTCCTCCTCTGCTGTGTCTGGGCTTGCGTAAGCGTTGATACGCAGCCTGTCTGTTTACGTGTGTGATGTGTTTATGCTTCAGGCGAGGGCTGTGTTTGCTGGTTTGACAAATCACATGTTAATTGTGGCTAATTGCAGTTGTTGAGACTGTTGTCAGTTTTTTTTTTTTTAATTCAGGGAAAATACACTTCCTTTAATACCCCCCCACCCCATGGATCCCACTTAGACATGAGAAAAACCTGCAGTTTCTGTTAGTGCAAGGACAAAGTTAGTTTTTTTTACTATGTTAAAACTGTTTTTCTTTGTTGGGTGCAGGAGGTTTTTCAGCTTTTATCAGGTGGTTTGGTTTTTAAAAAAGATCTAAAATCAAGTTTGACTGTGATTGACAGGCACTGTTCGTTTAAGAACCAGTCAGCCAGGCTATTGCCCCGTTTTCCACTAAAACTATCAAGAATGTCACTAAAACTGTCAGTCTCTGTGTGTCTGTGGTCACAAAAAGGGGGTGGTATATCAACTTTCCGCGTTTATTGGACACAGACAATAGGTTGGCCACTTTTCCTTTGTAGTCCTGATTGAATATATTTCACTATTCTGATCAAAGTTGAAACAAATTCCAGCGTAAACACACAACAGCCACCCACCGTAACGCCCACTGACCAGCTGACCTCGCGTGAGTTTTCTGCAGGGAGTTTTAAATGCAGCCGCGCCTCTGATGACGACGGTGCACGCATGTATTTCCCCTTTTGCCTGCAAACAGCGTTTCCATTGTGACACGGGGAGTCTCCTCGGCAGTTGGAACCAGGAGGAAAAGGTCCCGAGGTTAATGAGCTCTGACTGTGAGCGTTGGCCGGCGACGAGGGGCCAACAATGGCAGCCACCAAGAGTCACCAGCAACCCGGCCAACGCCGGCTGGCTGTGAACGAGGAGGGAAGCGCCACGGGAGCACAGAGGGGGGGGGGGGAAGCGGCGTGCGCTCTGACTGACCGCCGTGGCTTTTTATTTGAGTTTCACAAAAGCAGGAACGGGCGTGTTCGTCTTCCCGAAAGGGGTCGAGGCTCTCGCGCCAGCAAAGGTGATGAGCTGACCGCTTCTTACAGCACAGCTCAAGACACCGGTCAGCCCACAGAGATAAGCCTTCACCCCTCTACTCGCTAGACTGTAGCATCGTCCAAAATCTCCCCCCCCAGGGGGGCAGTGTATCCCGGACGAGCAGCTCGGAAACGGTGCAGTCCCGAACCCGAGCACGTTCAGCTCGTTTCCTCCTTTTTTAAACTTTCATAACATTCACAGGCACGTGGTCTCGTGCTGACCCCTGGTCTGGAATGCGCATTGACCACAGAGCTTACACGCAAGCCTCGGTTCCCCTCCAACTCCCAGGAGAGGGCAGCGCTCTCCTGCCCCGTAGCCTCCAAAGCTCAGACGTCAGGCAGGGGAAATACCAGCGTGGGACCATTGTTTGGAAATGGATACTGTATCTGCAGATCGTTTCTCAGCTGGGAACGACCAATGAACTCGGACAAATTTCTCAGACCTGCTCACACGCAAAAAAACAACAACACACAGACACAAAATGCTATATTTGACCCCTGACTATTGCGTCATCTTTTGCACGTTTTAAGAATTCATCAGAGTTCAGTGTTGTATAAATGTAAACGTAAGGTATTGAATGAAGTTGGCATTGCATGAGATCGTATTTTCTGAAGCTGTATTAAGGGAGTTATTCAGGTTCTTCAGCTGCACAGCTAATGATCTCCTTTCTCCTGTTTTTTAGGCCATGGTTGCCTGTTATCCCGGTAATGGGGCAGGGTACGTGCGCCATGTTGACAACCCGAACGGCGACGGGCGCTGCATCACCTGCATCTACTATCTAAACAAGAACTGGGATGTCAAGGTAACATTCATCACTTTTTTAGATTGATTTCTGTGTCCAGTGGGGGTAAAAAGCAACAAAAGTTCATGTATTTTAAGAGCCGTCCAGAAAAACCTATTGCCACCTGTTTCGGACTGGACCAAACACACTTTTCTTTCACATCTGGCCAGATGTAACACACTCGAGCTTTACTCGTTTTTCTTTTCCCTTTTAATCCTGTTAACAATTGAGAGGACATGAAATCATCCTCGCAGTGGGATGGCTCCATTTTCTCCATGCTGTCAGTGTTTATGAAAACAGTTCTTGCAGATGGCAGATTCCGATGAAACAGTTTAAATCTGAAGCCTTTAGGCATAGAGAAGTTTGGGGAAATCCTCCACTGTATGCATTAGATGGGACGCGTGAAGTAATGCAAACCCGTGACTGTGTTTTCTCTTCGTTTTCCTCCGTAGAAAAAAGGAGGGCTTCTGCAGATTTACCCCGAAGGCAAAAATGTGGTCGCCAACATCGAACCTGTGTTCGACAGGCTGCTCATCTTCTGGTCGGACCGCAGGAACCCCCACGAGGTCAAACCGGCCTACGCCACCCGGTCAGTGATTCAGAATTTTTATGGACACCTATGGGGTTTATCCCCTGTACTCTCCACCTGTGTGCGGAGGTGCCTTCACAGTTTTCAGCAGACAGATTGTGCAGCTCACACGCCGAATGAGCAAAGAAGGTTTTCGGCGTTGCGCTGAGATTTTGCTCCCCCGTGTCTCTTTTTCAGTCTAACTTCCTCCTCCCTAACCCTCTGAACAATTTAGTCAGTGACGTTGGCTTTTTGTAAATTAAACCAGACAGTGATTTAAGAGGGGGGGGGGGGGGACCAGACAATTGCGTTGCGAAAACAGCGTCCACAACTGTTGTGGTTTCCTTGATGCTGCTGGGAGATAGTTCTGCCGCGAACATAAACAGGCTCGTGCCCGGATCACGTGACGCAGAGCCCTTCCTCTCCTTTCCATCCGACTGCTGGGGGGCGAGGCGGGGCCGGAGGCAGGAAGTATGTGTTTCCTGAGGAGGTCGCTGGGAGGGAGAGGGGAGGAAGGTTCGATAGCAGGACTCGTGCTGGGGAGGCACACACATGGGAGACAGGAATAAACAACAAAGCCCCACAGGAGAGATGAGAAGCCATAGGGATTAACCCTCTATTAGCCCGGAGGCTAACTGAACAGTGTTTCTGCCCAGATCTACTGCCTCTGTTGGAGTTTTTACATCATTCAGGAGGCAACGTTCCGGCATTTTCCTGCATTTCCAGTACAAAGTGGCTTTTGAAACCTGGAACACAAATAAAGATTTGGTGTAACAGACCTACACAACAAATTGATGACATTTGAAAAAAGAGGAAAAAGGAATTGAGATTTGTCCACATAGTCGCCAGATTTGCTTTAAAGTCCAAAATTAGATCAGGTGATTCCTATTACTTCTGAAGTCACATTTATAGTCCCCTTTGTGCGATCCGAGTGTCACATGAGCCTCTGCAGAAAAGCAACTCGTGTGAAAGGTCCCAGAGTTTGGGCATCCAAAAAGCACCCGGCGCAGTCGGGATCAAGTTCGGATTAGCGAGAGGTTGTGTGACAACAGAGGAAAGAACGCGACACCATAACGAACCTACCAAGAAAAGGTCAGACAGTACCGCTCAGGGGTGAGGCCAGAAACCCGAGGGGGAACAAAGACGCCAAATGTAACTCGAACTACTTTAACGTGGGCCAAAGCCGTCGTGGTACCGTTGCAGTGGCGAAGCACGGTGGTGGCAGCGAGAGGACATTTTTAGGAGCTCGCCCTTTTATTTTTTTTAAATGAATGTTTTTGTTGTATTTTGTGAAAGATTTGAGACTGTGGTAGCTTTCGGTTGAAGCGGCGCTCAGCCGAGCATCTTTTTCTGACGCGTTTCAGACGTTTTTTCTCTAGTGGAATCTTGAAGGTTTTTTAACAGCATTAGCTCCATGTCTCACTTGAATCTCTTTTTTGTGTCTTGCAGCTATGCTATCACAGTCTGGTACTTTGATGCCAAAGAGAGGTTGGAGGCAAAAGAAAAGTACAAATTGGGTAAGCCTCCCCATCCCCACTCCCACTCCATAATCAACCCACCTATTCTCATATGGGCTGTATTTTGACATTTAAGGTACTATTTTGATGATGACGTACGTCTTTGTGCTCTGTGTCTCCGTGTCCAGCCACTGGACAGAAGGGCGTTCAGGTGCCGGTGACTCAAAGCTGCAGGACATAAAACTCCCCGAGCGACCGGAGAGCGCTCTCTCAAAGTAGTATTACGTGCCTTCCCCGACTGCTGACAGACATTTGCGATCACAAAGGGAGACAAGGCCGGTCTGTCCGCCTCCGCCCCCCCACCCCCTCCCCCCCGCCCTGCTGAGCGTCAGCTGTCAGTCGCCTCACAGGCCGTGACGTAACGGCCGGGCTGCCCTTCAAAGCGGCGGCGGAAACGAGCACAAGTCGGTGACGTCCGAGCTGCAGGGGCGTGGCAAAAGAGGACCGCGGCGCCACCTGCCAGGACAGCTACCGAAAAAAAAAAAGAGAAGGACTCTTTCCTGTTCTTTCGTTGCAGTTATCAGTATCATTGTGATGTTTTGAGCTATACACGTTTTAGTCTCTCGTTTTGAATGAAAACAGAGCGGTAAGTGAGGAATCACCAGGCAGCGGTCAGTGGCACAAAAGGGGCACAACTAGGAGAAATCAATGCCCTGAAATTCCTTCTTGCCACTCGTGTGTGTGTGTGTGTGTGTGTGTGTGTGTGTGTGTGTGTGTGTGTGGTGTCATCCCCCTGATTCACAATGTTTGGTGGGCATGGGGGTGGGCAGCGTGTATGCCTGGCCGGTTTAAAACTGGAAAGGAAACGGGCTCTGACAAGGCATCAGATGATCTCTGCAACGGGAGGAGCACTGACTCCAACATCACACGGGCCTGCTCACAAGTACTAATCAGTGCACGAGTACAATCTACACTGTTTGTGTAGGAGTTTGGGACTTATTCTGGTTTAAATGGCCCCAGAATGGTAGTGCAGGAAAAAAAAACACTGAGAATCATGTGTGTATGCGTGTGTGTGTGTGCGTGTGTTTTTACAACTCGTGTATCACGACTGAACAAAGAGTACACTAAGGGTTTTTACACACTCGAGGTGCGGCTGAATTACATTTCTCACAACCTGAGACACGAGGCCAGCTGCTAAATGACGTTTAAGTTGTTCAAAGAAGTCGGTGTGGAAGTCGTTTTGGTCTGTCCGTGTCTTCTTCTGACCAACATAGAAGCCGCACGTGTGACCAGGGTGGACGCTGTAGAGACACACACACACACACACACACACACACTCGGACACACGCACACACACAAAAAGAAAAGCTTGATTAAAGCTAGTAAAAAGAACTAATACAAGTCTTAGTGAACAGTGCATTAACGTGAATGAATTCACCTAATTCAGCCTTTAAACTTTAGACGTTTTCATCGGGAAAGCACAGGGTCAAGCGTACAGGACTCTGTATGCGAGCGTCCGCCCGCTCACTCGTGGGATTGAGTGTTTGTGTTTTAGATGCGTGGCACATGTATGTGATGAATTCCACTGTCTCCAAGAGGGTCCCAGGTCTTGTTTCTGTGTGTGCGAGATTTGTTTGAATAGAAGGTTTTGTTTAAAAAAAAAAAAGCACTTTATTATTTTAGAATTGCCATGACTGAATGATAGATGCGATGTAACTAAAAGATGTAGAAAATGCCTTTCATGCTGTGGTTTAAGTACCTTGTTGATATTCGAATGCAATAGCAACTAAAATGATGAGAACAAATGGAACTGGTTTGGCTGTTTTGTTTTTAAGTGTACAATTAATACCTGCTTTTGTACATGGAATTGTAAATGATTAAAAGGAAAAAAACTAAACTGTCTCGTCTTAATTCATCTTTTCTATAGTTTCTTTTTCACGTCGGATGAGACGAGAAAGCGGATTCAGACTCGTTTTAGGAACAGGCTGAGCACGTGCTCGGTGAATAGTTGCCCTCCTCATGGTTAATAATAAAATCCACAGTTAATGCTCCATGATACCTCACAGATGTGTTTAACACTACAGCATGTTAGAGACTTGGTGGCATAAAAAGATTAACTTGAATAAAGATTAATTGTTCCCCACATCTCTGAAATGTTAGAAAAGAGAAGAGAAATTAACATTTCATTTTCAGGTAGGCGTTTTTTCATTGTTTTTTTTTATGTTTGGGACGAATTCTTAGGGAACTGCATGCAAACAAAGCATCAGCAAACAGATTTACAGAAACTTGACTCATTGTGCAAAGGCCTACCCAAGAAATGTCTGCAGCCTCTGCATTCCAGCTAAAACCAATTCAGCCGTCGAGCTTGGTGCTCCCAATTTGTTTGTAACGAGAATTATTAAAGACGTCCATTGCTTCTGTGCCTTTTACACTTCCACCATTAAATAAAAAAATCTAGTGGATTTATATTAAAACTGAATCTATCTCCGGTCACTTAGGAGAGAAATAATGAACAGGTTCTGTATCCATGCCTATCTATGCACCAACCAATCTATCTGTTTATTTTCACAGACAACCGGCAAGGTCTCATTTCAAAGTTTACTTTTAGGAAAGCCAAATCTGCCGAATAAGCTCCAAACATGAACAGGCACAGGAAGCAGATGGATGACATTCAGGACTTGGATTATTTGGCCATTGTCCGGCTGTCAACGTTAAGACATTATTTGGGACGTGGACAGCAAAATGATAGGCATATTTTTCCTTTCCATGAAATGAAAATATATGATCGGTTCATTAGTGTCCACTATACAAGCTGAAAAATTTTAAAACAAATGTTTTTATGTTGTTGGAAAAAAGTTACATTATTTATTTGATCAAATGAAGGGGGAAAGGGAATCATTTAACCAAGTTCACTTGCTTTAAATAAGTTCTGACCTTTTGAATTATCACTTTCAACCACATCATCACAATAAGTTCTGCGAAAACAAACAATTAATCAGAGCAAAAACACACATTTTTTGAAGAAATAAACTCTCTCAGTCCATCTGAAACAGTCCAGTCTTATTATTTTTGTCCTTGTTTCTGTATGTTCTCCAGTAAGCCAGGCTGAGTGACCCAAACACATGTTTGATTAAATATACACAAGGGCAGATAAATACACATAGGGGAAATTCAATTCCCATAAGCTAAAGAATTGACAAGCATATTGCTGGATCTGTTAAGTTTCTCTGAAGTACTGAACTCACAAAGCACTTTTTCTGAGAGGATCATAGTATTATAAAGTATCATATATTATATATGGTACTATAGATGACCGTCCACCTGTACACATGACCCTCTCCGTGGCACAAATGGGGATTTTCTCCATACTTAAAAGATGCTTTCACTCGTCGTTCGGCGTGATGAAGAAGCTGAAGGCGAAAAGCCCGGCGGAGCAGCGCTGGGTGCAGCGGCAGCTCAGAGACCCGTACGTCAAAGCTTCTCATGCGCAAAACTTTCGCTGCAGGAGCGCCTTCAAACTGCTGGAGATGGATGACGAGTTCAGGATTTTACAGCCCGGGCACAGCGTGGTGGACTGCGGGGCTGCACCCGGGGCCTGGAGCCAGGTGGCTGTCCAAAGGGTCAACTCCGGCGGGACAGGTGAGAGCCAACGTGCCCCTAAATAAATATACAGAAGCAAAACTTAATGTAAACAGAAGGAAATGAGAAATGTTCTTGATTGGTGAGTATGAATATAAACACAAGGATTGAGCAGAGCCTTAGATCAAGCCTCTTTGGGATTTTTCTGTTTAAAATAGGTAGGTTTTTGGGGTCAGAACAATATTAAAGAACTCCAGCCGTCGAATCCTGAAGGAACAAACGATGGAGCAGTTTTTTCTGAGATGACCCCCAATGTCTGTTTCTCCAGGAAGAGGAGTGTTCACCAACGAGTCCATCGAACCTCCCAGCTTTGTTGTCGAGTACCGGGGAGAGATCTCTCGACATGAAGACCCCCAAAGGAAGAGAGACACTCTGAATGGTTTTGTGTTTGACTTCTCGTTGAGTCGGACAAACTGGAGGTGAGTTTCAAAAGATAAACCATCCACAAACCAGCCTAGGGGCAACAGTTTGAATGAGCCGCTTCGACTCTCCTCCACCGTCGTCTGTTTTCGTTTCTCTTTCTCTGGTAGCGTCGATGCTTCGGCAGAAGACGGGAGCCTCGGGAGGCTTGTGAACGACGACCACCTGAACCCCAACTGCATATAGTTCTGAAAAGCTCATGGACACTTTTAAAAAATGTTTTCCTACTTAGTCACCACAATGAACTCAACTTTTGTCAACCTCTAATTTACACAGACTTTCTCTTTGTGTAATAAATATGATGCGTCAGCTACATTTACATTTACACGTTAAAGGGAACCACGGGTCCAGTCTGACATTTGTTTGTTGTTTTTATTTGTTTTTATTTTTTACACAATTGGGTCTTAAGACACAAAAGGCAATATCTAAAAACAAAGTTATGTTTTTTAACCTGCACATTGAAAAATGCAATCTTCAATGAATGAAATAATGAGGGCAAAATATTTCTGAGATGATCCAATAACCATGGCTTGGGTAAACCCATCCAGGAAATGGTTTTAGACTATTCCAAGAATTACAAGGGAAAGTCCATTCTTCAAAGTGTCAGCAGTGTTCATGTAGTGAGAAGAGACATCACGTCCAACTCTGAAATAAGTGAGCTGCTGTCTGTTCAGTACTGTCTCCAGTTGCTTTTTCCTTCTTTGTGTTCGTTTGAGGTCGCCATGAGAACGATCATAACTAAATATGATTGATTGTGTGCTTCTTGGTGGAACGTTGAATGCCATCAGTGCTGTACCTCATAGCCTTTGCGTTTCTTCAGCCTCTTGTTCTCCAGCTTCTTTTATGGTTCGGATCACTTTCCAGGGACTGCTGGAACAGGCGCCTGCCGATGGGCTGTTTTGACACACATGCTGTCAAAGGTTGTGTCTACACATGCCTTCGTGTGCTCGCAGTGTCTGATGTGTGGGAGCTTCAGCCTGGCACGCATCTTCTTGTCACGCATAACGCCCGCTGCGCACCCATCCATGCTTCCACGTGCCGAGTTAGGCAGAGTTTGCCACCACGGCCTCCAAACCACCTATATCCTTGGCTGCACTGTGGTCAGGCACAAAAAAAAAGAAGAAAACAGGTACAAAAAGAAGAGTGCTGACAATGTCTCTATTTGATCACATTTATTCAATATAACCATCAACTGTGCAAACTTTTTTTTAAATCTCTTTTTTATGCCCCTTTTTTTTACCCCTTCAATTCTGGTTGCAAATCCCAGTAACATGACTTTTGAGTATAGTGCTTTATCAACAGTCAGTCATCCATTAAAACAGTCTGCAATGTTCATAGGTATTTATCAGCTCTGGCTTAACAGTATACAGTACGCCATATATCCTTCAAATTAACGTGGAGCCTATCCCATCTGACAACAGGGGAGAAGCAGGGTACACCCTGGGACCGGTCGCCAGCCCCTTACAGGGCTACACAGAGACACACAACCACACCCGCTCACATTCACTCCGACTGGGCAATTTGTAAATAAATTCACCCAATTCACCCAACATGCATGTTTTTGGACAGTGGGAGATTAACACCCAAATCGAAGCAAATGTGTGTTTAAACAAGTTATAACAACTTCTTTCAGACTCATCGGAAAATCACCCTTATGTTAAATTAAATCTGTGGTTACCTGGAGGTGATTAACCCTCTATGCTATAAATTACCTTTGGATTTGTTAGTTTAAGAAGAAAAATGACACAGACAAGAGAAGTTGGGTTAGGGATAAAGTCAAGCATTATGTGTTTGCACATAGAAGGCGGCAGTGTTCACAGATAAGGTAACAGTCCACTTTTTGACTGCCTTTCCCTTAAAGGCTTTTTTAGAAACTTTTGCACACAATAAATAATTCCAAACATCTTTCTGTCCCATGAAAATGACCATACCTAAATGTTTAGTCATCCTACTGGTTAGTGTGCGCGCTGATGAATATGCTGAAAGCAAAAGTAGAGAACAGAACTGGGCTCAGCATCAGTCAGAAAAGCAGTGGCAAGCTTTGTAATATCTAATTAGTGCAATGTAATGTGGAGTTGTTTTATGTTTACAATTGTTAATATTTGTGCTGAATATTGTATTTGAGAAAAACCCCTGACAAGCACTCTGAGTCAGACAGAGTCTGACTCAAAGTGCTGAGATTTTAAATGTTTGTACAAGGACAGAAACATATTCAACAATAAAAGCATTCCTAAAGCGATAATGTCCCCCTAAATTTTACTTTATATTTTTAAAACAGTCATATTCATTCTATATTATAAGTACAGTTATAAGCTACTTGTACTTTTTTCCTTGTTTACAGTTTAAAATTAAGATTTGAAAGACTAAATGTCATTTTGCAACTTTTACTTGTTTTCCCATCTGGAGTTTCCCTAAATGTTTTGAAAACCCCTGATTTTTTTTTTTTTTTACAAATTCCAGAGTGATTTAAATTTGCTCAAATGGCAAGATGGCGGACTCTCACTGCAACGGACGAACAAGGTAAGGAGCCGGAGAGGGGGCTACCGGGCTACCGCACTACCGGGCAACCGGGCTACCGGGGGCCGGAGGGGGGGCTACCGGGGCTACTTCGTCCCCGGGCTCCCGCGATACCGGGGTTCGGAGCGGGGCTACTACGGGGTTACTATCGAACCGGGGTCGGGTGTCCAGGACTCCCCTCCGGGGAGGCCTGGCCACCCTCCCCCGGTGGCCGTTTTCCCCGATATTCCCCGGTTTTCCCGGTATTCCCGGTTTTCCGTTTTTCGTATTTTACCGCGGTAGCGCGGTAGCCCGGTAGCCCGCCCACTTCCTTGTTTTTGTCACATGACTAAAAAGAAGTCACATGACTAAAAACAAACCAATGAGAATCTAAACTAAAGCAGATTCAACCAAATATCTTAAAGATTTAGGGGGGGGGGCACGGAGCTACCGGGATACCGGTGCCGGGGTCCGATAGGGGATGCCGAGGGCCAACGTACGTAATAATCTGAGAAAAAATATTCTTTTCCAAGGTTTTAAACTTGCACAGCCACAGAGACTGCAATTATATAGCTGTGTATATATATTTATGGGACGTGCGGTCATCCTCACAAGACAAAACATACGATGACATATTATTATTTGTCCGCCGATCTTTATGTATGACTAATTACGATAATTTTAATTGTCAAAATCGCTGAAATTGCACATTTTCTGTTGAAATACGGGCTGAAACGTGATGTGCGGCAGCAAGGAGCCGAGCTGAACCTCTGATTTCGCAATCCATCCCAAACTGGGCTGTTGGTGTCTGTCGGCGTATCGCTGCATGTCGCCAATATAATGTTTGCATATACGTTTCTATAGCCTGATTTTTCAGTCTGGCCAATGTCTCAACGCGGCGTCTACGTGTAGATGTTTATGACATTACAGGATCTAAATCACTGTATTTTGTGTTACCTTTAAATATGTCCGACTTGAAACCACCGTGCAGCACTACGTTACACAAAAAGCATTTTTTGTGCCTAACTTACTTCCATTGAATGCAGCGTTTTATTATGATAATAATCACACACAGTATATGTAATTTTGAATTAGCTGATCTTTATTTGAAATAATCTGAAAGGGTATATCTTTTGTAGGATTAATTGTTTAGCTGATGTTTCAGGATAAGGGGACCTAAATAGCAACTGCACTCAGGGAACTGGCATTTGTAAGCATGCACGAACAGTAGAGGTTCATATTTCTGTGCAGGTGATTGTTTATCCATGTGGTTACACAGATTTGAAAAAGCTATCTGACTATACTTGCTGTTTTTCTCCAGTCATCGTCCTCCATCGTGTGGTTTATTTCTGTCACAGCAGCTTTGGTTCAGTTTCTGGTAGGATCTCACGTGGCACCAGCAGAGGTCAGTACTTGTCATAAAATGTTTCCGTCCATAGCACCGGTCCTTGTGTCTGGAGCCTGTTTTAGAGTTTGGTTTTAGGTCAACTTCGTTCTCCTCCCTGTCACCTGCGGACACACTGCACTTAAAAATAGTCCCAAACCTCACAACAAACGAAGGTGTTTTTCAGAGAGATGCTGCTCTGTACTGAGAAAAGCAGAGCCTGTGAGATTTTAGCAGGTGCGTTCAGAGCGTGTGCACTTACGTAATGGAAATGCCATCTGCACATAACTTCCATGAACCCATAAATCTTGCAATACTCATGATGCTACGTTCTGAACCATTAGACAAAGGTCTATATCATGCCTACAAGTGTCTTTCCCTGATCTTTAAGCTTTATTTGAGAGAACATTCAAAATGATGCAATTTCTGCCCGCTATGACTCCTTCTATAAATAGTTTAGTTGCCATACAGCTCTTCAACTGGTTGAGCAAACAGTGACTGCCGGTCCAACTACTATCTCTTACTTTAATTTGGACTTTATTTTATATTTAGAGCAGTTCCAATACACAATGTTCTCTCTGAGAATTTCACAGCCTATTCAGTTTTCAGTTCAGCGATGTCCATACTCTGACCACACACAGATCCAGTTGCAGGTTGCATACGTGAATGATGATTAACCTTTATTGATACGGTGGGTTTGGACTTATCTTACCTGAAAGGGAATTCATAATCAGACTTTCCGATGTTTCAGTCTTCCGTTGCAGCTGTGGCAGCCGCACGCTTTCCTTCCTGTGCAGGTGTTTTGCTCCGGCTTCTTACCACCGGTGTTAATTATTAGAAAAAGTTCCTCTTCTAATGCACGTGTCCATTCATTGTGCAGCCAGTAAAGGATGACATATACAAAACAAGGACCTGAAGTCGAACAGCACAGGACGCCTTTAGGGTTACCACGGCGACTTTGAACTTGAATTTTCGAATGGCTTACTAGATAAGTCACACATTTGTTTGTCACGGTCCGTGTGCATACTTCATGGTACAGTACAGTGAACTCCAGCTACCTTTTTTTTTTTTTTTCAAAAAAAGGCCACAGCAGCTGTTTGATTCTGAAGTTCTGTAAATGACTGGATTAGTGCCATTCCCAAAAAGTCTAAAAGATGTTTGGAAAAGTCGTCTAATATCCATATTTTTTCACAATTTGACTACAATGAATTCTGATATTGTCATTGTGGACACTGACTGTGTGGCGACAAAAATTCTGCAAGAGGTAAAACTTTTGTTGTCAGCTTACCTCATTTTTGGGGGATATTATGTAATTAAACCTAGATCTGCTTGCATGAACGGCTCAAATGGGAGTTCACTTCCCATAGATGACTTCTGTTTTAGCCACACAGCGATTTCTACCTTTTATCAAACAGATTGTATCATTCAAGGGTCCAATCTCAGGATAGGAAAGATTTTTCTTTGCCTCTTGTCAAAAATGTATCTCTGTGGATTTCACTAGTTTAATTTCAGGTCATTTTTGGTTTCATCTTTAGACAAAGGTGACAATTAGCACAAAAAGCTCTTTTTGTATCCAGGGACACTCGGTCCTTCCTGTACAACTAAACTATCAATTATGGCCTCTTCAAAACAAAATCATAGCATCAGCTGGTACATCAAAAGAATAACTGAATATAAAAAAAACAAAAAAATAAACATCTGCATCAACTGTGGATGTCCTTATACATTAAGATTATTCATGAAAGTGAACACAAAAAACCGTCTTGTGTTTTTTTGTCGTGCTCATGATATCTGATGTGGCATATAGAATTAATGTCCTCTGTCTGAGGCTATATTTCTAGATGATACTGAGGATGGATCTTCAGCCCAGCATACATACTGAATGAGTAAGGGATTTCTGTTGGCTATTAGCATCATTCTCGGATGTCTTGAGGTCAAATCAATGGAATGTCTTTTCTGCACATTAACAGAGCACTCAGTACACAGTGTGTGTCTGCCTGTGCTATGATAGTATTTGCTTTGTACTTGTGGTTCAAAACATCATCTGAACCAGTGCATTTTCAAAATTACAATAGTTTTTGTGAGTGTGCATGCGTGTGTGTGTACAGAATGACACACATACCTGAGGATGGTGGGATAGGCAGACTTTATTCGCTCACTTGTTAGCTGAGTTTCCGTGTCCCAGGGAGCTGTGTTGTGTGATCGTTCTCACGGGATGGGAAGTGTCTGAGCACCTATCCCAGGGCCATCTCCAACACACAGGGGGGTTTAGTCCGTCTGACCCCACCGTCTGACCCCAGCTGGATCTCCGCTGGGCCCCTCGAACCTTCCACTTTGTCGGCGTCTGCTTTTTTAGGCCCCCTTCGACAAGATTCTTTCAGGTCTGGGTTTTAAAAAAGCAAGGGGGAGAAATGGCTTTTTATGCGCACCAACTTCTAAAAGGGCGCATTATCAGCCGAGCTATGAAGTAAAGCTGCACAGACAGCTCCAATGAGATGGATCATCTTGCTTTTGATGTGTTTTTCAACAACATACAACGTTTCTTAATGCTCGGATTTTCGGATTTTATAGAGAAAGAAAATAGAATTTAAAAAAACGGTTCTGTCTTGAGCACTTGACTAAAGACATTCAAGAAAAATCCATAGGTTGTTTGGCTACAAACATTTACGGTCACATTCTTAGAAGCCCCCTTCTTTGTAAGTAATACCTCGATTTCAGATGCTTCTCATAACTCCAGTTCAAAGTTCCTGCGTCTTGTTGTAGTAAACCACTTCACAGCAACACCGAAACATTCCCAACATTTAAAATGGGTGTTGTAATTATAGCTACAATAACTTTTGTTCTCCTCAATGTCATCGGTCAGCAATAATGCTGAGGAGTGGAGCGCAATTACCGCAAAACCCTAAACAAGAAGAGAGATGAGAAACGGGACCAACCGGTCGCGTAGGTGAAGGGAAAACAAAGGACACCTTAGAAAGGAGAGAGGCAGAACCTGGAGCGGGTCAGGTAGCTCCTGTTGCATCAGCTTCATGATGCCTGTGCATTTTAATAGCTGGCAGCTGTGGTCTAATCCACCCCTATAAAACCTAAAGAGAAGGATTACGGCGGTGAAAAACTGGGGCAGGCAATAATGCAACAGAAGGATTCCTGTACAGACTGGGTAACGGTGGGAAGTATCGTTTGAGACCATCTTCTCAGATGAGAATAGCAGGCAAACATTTGTCGGTTCGTAGTGGGGAAACTATCAGCGGGGAGCCGTAACAGTTTCTCTAACCGTCATGGCAGAGCTGCACTTGATCCAATGTATTACTACAGCTAACAGCTCAGGCCAGCTGGCATTATCGGCTACAGTAAGGGGATTATAGCCGGCCATGTGAGCTCACACACACAGGGAGAAGGTTCAGAGACAGGAAGTAAAATGTATAGAGGAGGGATCCCAGTGAAAATGAACACTAAAGGTACTGAGATTAACAGACTAGATCTTTTATCCTACATGAACTCTGTTTTGCTTGAAATTCATCGTGAGGAAAACAATTCTAGACCTCCAACTGTGTTTTCATTTAGTTAAGGATCTTGAGTAATACTCACTGCTGAAATTATATTAAACAGACTCAGACATTATCATCAGGACGTCTGTTCTTAATATTAAGGGACTATGAGAGCAGTGATGGTTATGAGAAACATATTTGTTGATGTTCTGATGGATTGAAGGAGGATATAGCAAGAATTTTAAAATATTCTAGTCTTTAAAGATGTGGAGGCAGGAATAGAGGAGGTATATAAAAGGAGGAGGTGTATAAAACATAATTTTCCTGACCCCAGTTTACTCATTGCACGATAAAGTTAAAGATTGTTAGGAATGGGATTGACACAACTTCTGAGCTGTTGTTTTCAGCATCAAATTGAGCAGTTTGTTCACCCCTAACCCTGATTTTTTAGTAAAAATTGTAACGGAAGCCAGCCAAGCCAAAAAAAAAAAAAAGCCATAGAAGCCCCTGAGAGATGGATGATTATCAAAGTCACACTTCAAGTCAAATCAACTGGAAACAATGGGTAAACTTACTTGCAAATAAGTGAACACAGTGAGTCTATTATAGTTAGTCATTCCTCATGTATTCAGTACTGTAATGAACACATGCCCCATGTGTAATATCCTCATGACAAAAAGAGGAATAGGGTGGTCATGCAACAAAGAAAAGCTGGCATATTCTGAAGACATGTACATACAAAGTTATTGTATTTTCACGCTGCTTGTTTTAAAAATACACGGTGTATGAATCACATGGTTAGTGAACAATTACTTTCAGATACAGCAAGAAAAATCTTACACTGCAAAGACACATTTTATAGGTAAGGAAAGAGACCCGAACAAGATTTATATATTTAAAAAATATATATACATAATAAATGTGGTCTCAAAAATGAAACCGTGTCAAAATACATTGGAATGATTAAGAGCTTCCCAGTCTGGAGTTTTTCTATCTGAGTCTGTGTTTTGTTAAACATTTTAATTTTCTCCTTGTTCCCCACAAGGCCATTGGCGATGTAAAACAGGTGCTGTGGAGTACGGATTCCTGTGGCTCTGCAGCAGTAAAATGGAATTTACGGTCTTCCATTTTATGCTTTTCTGTGTATGAAGACAATAGTCCATGAACATCAATTTAGCCAAAGAGAAATTTCTGTCTTGTGTGTTTGATGTAAAATGAGAAAAACCTCCCCAGTGAGCGTGTAGCTTCATAGTCTCACAGAAAGGACTTTGTCCTACGTCAGATGTGTTTTCTGCAGATCAAGTAACATTTGAGGGGGAAAAAAGTGCAGGAAAAGAACAGTAATCATGTATTTTTCCTTTCAACTCTGTTCTTCAGGCCCATTCCTTGTCAGGACAAAGGAACGTTCTGTCCAAGAATGGAGTAGGAGTTGGGAAGCGAGACTTGGAGGGCAGGCCGATGAAAAGGGGAGATGTGGGCTCCTTCGTGCTGTACGGTATCATATGACTGCCATAACAAGACTCTGGGTAAAGGAGCGGGGAAAGGGGAGGGGGGAGGCGCGGCGAGGAGGGCGTGTTGATCTCAGCGAATCAGAGCCACCACTGGCTGGATCTGGTTTGCGCTGCCCCTGCGTGAATGTTCTCTGCAGATGTCCTGTGGGAAGATTTTGTTCTCCCAGTGTTTTTAGTGCACAGGTTGCCTGCGCGCCCAGTCGCTCACATTCCTCTCGCTGCCTGCGTTGCAACCCCCAGTGAGCCTCTTGCAAAGGTGGAACGATACCATGGCTGTAAATCCGTTGCTGCACAGATCAGGCTTTCATTTATAAGTCTAGGCTCCACTTGTGAAAAGGCTATAAGTACTATCTAATTATAACACTAACAAAAAAAGGCCTGACAAGACTTCCTTGGCCAGTGAAACATAATTGAAACATAATTGTGTTTCTGGGGATGGTTGAAGTAGTAGCCCACACTCACTTCATTTAGTCAAAAATTTGGGTTTAGTATTGTTTGCCTTAGCATGAAAACAGTGTAGTGTCTGCCAGGCGAAGATACGTTTAATGAATCCAGAGAGTTCAGATTGTTCCAATTTTATAATTGATTTATTATTCATTTTCCCCTCTTCTCTCAGTCGAGTTTCAGCAAAGGCAGACAAACACCTTTGTATCGACACAACATTTACCGACAGAATAAAAAATGTGGAATACTTTTGACAAAAATCAGTGTCTGGAATGTGGGAGATGGCAACGCATCCCTAAGCAGTCGTGTGATCTCAGAAACTGAACTCAAGGAGAAGTACACCATGCAAACACTAATAAAACATCTTGAAAAGCATTTTGTGGAAGACTGTCAAATTTCATTTGCAAACATTTACAATGGAAAATGTCCAGAGGTAGCATAATGTGACCTAGCACAAAATAACTAAAACTGAATTGAATCCAAATGAAAAAATTGTAGCAAGGCTGTGCAGAAGCACAGAGAAAAAAAAACAGAACCCGGCAGACTGGTGTTATCTGTGCATCGATTGACCTCGGCCTAATCTGGGTCATTCATTCAGATCCACCGACACACGCACATACAAATTCACACAATATGGTGATGCGTTCGTTGGAACAGGCTCGTGTTGTGTAACGCTCCTCTCTGACGGCGGGGCGGACTAAAGGTCCTGATCCCCCTTGTGGGAGTATTTTTCACAGCTACGACCTCTCTCAGGTAACTGACGCTGCTTATTGCAGAGAGGGCATGCAGACAGATCCAGTTTCAGAACTGTGAGAAGCCAGAGGCAGAGGAAGGAAAAACTATTTCTCCTGCTGCGATAACAACATTTTATGGCCACCTAAAACCTGCCAGTCGCAGGCTAAATAGAAAGTAGACTTAATCTCAGAATTGTTAACTTAGTTTTGGAATATTTGCTGGATACACACATAAGGAGACTCTTAAATTGATTCCTTAACTGCACGTGGTGGGTGGATCAGCCCATTTGTGGTTTTATGAGTGTAAGGGAGGAGCGTGACAAAAACAGGAAGATGCGTAGCTGCACAAAAATAGTATCATTGTTGTAATAATGCCTAGTTTGGTTTTTTTTCAAGTTAGCAAAGAAGAAATGTTAAAGGCCAAAGTTGAGTAAAAATAATTGCGATTACAGGTTTTAAAATTTCCCCTCTAGATGCTCACAACAGCCCACATCTATACGTTCACAACACTTGAGGTGGCAGGCCACGCTAAACCAGCAGGAAATGCCATGTGACTGGTACCAAACAGCAACACGGAGACAGAAAAACCTTTCATCCTCAGGGTGTTGCGCCCACAGAGCCCAGATCCAACGACCGTTAAGTCACTTTGTGATTATATGAAGAAACAGTTGTTTTCTATCGTGCTTGTGAGGGCATGAAATGTGTTCACATCAAATATGACTCTGTGCTTTTTCTCCTGCCTAACGCATTTGGTGTTAGATGAACTGATTTATTTATCAAAGAGCCCCTTACTTTGTGTTTGCCCAGTGGCTTACATGTACCACATGCTTGAAAATGCTCTTAGCAGCTTAGTTGTGTACACAACATTAAAATGTTCGGCGCTCTGTTGTAACTTATATTGATATTTTGATTCAGATAGAAGAACATTAGTAATCAGAAGCAGGCTGTGGCAGACAGGGATGATGGCCTCTGCAGGGCATGTGAGTCTGATTACACAGTGTAAATCCGCAAATAACTACAGCAGGCCCCTCATGTTCATATAAAGCCGTTGGAGATCAGACAGGTTTTAGGGGCCATCCCATTACCTCTTGCTGACAGGGATAGCCGGGATGGCGAAGCAAAATGTGCTGAGAGAAACTCAAGGAAAATAACAAGCAACATGCAAGCTTTTTAGTTGCATGCTGGGATTTGGTCAAAGTCAGGATTAGGCAGAAACTATGGATTCTCTACTGGCGATGTCACCGTTGCTGTTTTGGCATTGTCCTAACAGAAAATAACCCTAACCCTCACCCTAGAGCAGATTGGAAAAGTTTTCTTTTCAACATGTGGTTATCATTGTCAAAGGGTGTATTTAGCCGAAACCATTATTCTTTTCTGAAACCCAGTAGTTTTGATGCTTAGAAGGAAACAAACAGTGCCTGAGAAACCCAAAACAAAAATGGAACAACAGGTCCAAAGCACAACTGCAGATTAGGGGTTCCAAATAAAAATAAAAAAGCTTTTCTTTTTCACATGTCAGTTGTGATACGTAAACCTTATTTTTTGACAATGTGGAAGTGAGAATTTGTTCATTTTCTAAGTAAAATGTCTATGTAAGACTTTAGTATGACTCAGCACTGGCTCAACTTGAAGAGAGTGGACCGTAGTTTTCTTTAAGCATTAAAATAGATAATCACTTTACATTCTTTCTATACATTCAAAACAAGTCAGGGCAATGAAGTTTTTCCACTGTACTGTCTCCATGCCGATTCACATGTGCTCTCTTTGTCGACTCACCTCTGCCTCAGACTTGTATTGTTCTGTTGTTTGCATCTGCATTGCTTTTAAAACCTGATGATAATTCTTAAAAAAAGATCAAGATATTTATTCAATGTGGCCCTAAGAATTTAAAACATGTTGCAATATGGACAAAGTTTGCCTTGGCTCTTTCCAAAATCCCTTTCCGATTAGCAGCCAGCGCTGGATTTTCACCATGACTCAGCACTTTGCAGTGCTCAAACCTCCTCTGGAGATTATCTCATGTTTCATGGGAGGGGTCTTATACAATACATTCACAGGTGGAGAAAATTGAAAGTCAAGTTGTACATGCTACATGACTCAGCAGAACCAGGAAATAAAAAAAATAAAATCACTGAACCATCAGAAACTTTTAGGTTCTTTGGTTTGAACGAACTTTGTCGTTTTTTCATTGGAAGTCTCCCCGTCTGTTGCTTGTAACTAATAGGATGCCCGAGATGGCAGCGTTTTGAGGTCTGACGTGTTGTTCCCCATCCGTTTTTAAACAGTGACCTGGTAGACAGGCCTACTTCCTATTTTTTCCCACAGACATTTTAGATACATTTCACTCAAGACAAATAGTGCAGGATGATACATTATTTGCCAGCTGCTCAAAGCCGTGAGTTACATTTATTTAATTCATTTAATCAGGGTTAAAAAGTTGCTGTTTGAGTTTCTTGATTGTACATATTTTACATGTTCACATGTCTAGTTGTTGGTCAATTATATATTCACAGGTTAATTAAGAAAACATTAATAAAGTGAAACACTGTAGGTTCCAGCACATTGCACTCTATATCCTGCAATTTAAAATGCAAACCATATCAAGCACTTTCCCTTCTGTTGTCAGTTTGGGAAATGCCATTCACAAATGCGGTGAGAAACCACGCTATGTCGAATAACACAGCTAAAAACACTCATCTTCACAGAATCTTCACACACGGCGTGTGCAGCGTGTGCGCCTATAGACGGGGCCCACTCCGGAAAAACTCTCAGCTCTGGCATGCCAGCGGGTTCAGCCGTCGAAGCCGTTCGTTCTCACAGAGTGATGCACTATTTCGCAGAATCTCAGCGATGCCTTGCAATCATTCACACAGTGAAAGGGAACAAAGGACAAGCTTGATGTAACAAACGGAGCACTGAGAGGACTCCCCACCAGCCTCAGTCCTGGCCCTGTGGGCATTCTTTGGTGTTAAAGGTGCTTTTCCCACAAATTTCTACCAGCAGGGGCCTTTTTTAAAAAGGACTTAGATTGTTGTTTGAGTGTAAACTACACCCAGCGTGTCCCGGACCCCCGTGCACAAATGAAGCTATCAGACTGTAAGCCTCTGTGCTCCAGACAATGAAGCCCTGACTCTTGTTACAGTTTAACACATACCTTTCTGCAGATTGCGGGCTGGTGGCCAGGAGCCTGCCGTCCCGAGGAAATGTTAAACCCCTCGCCCTGCTGTTCCCATCTCTAACTTTAACTTTTTACTCATCACTGTCATTTTCCGCCATCACGTGAACAGAGAAAAAGATCAGAAACGATGCTTGTGAGCGTGGCGTTCACCGGCTGGCAGCAGTGGCCGGGGAGGAAACGGCACAGTTTGAAGTCAGCGGAGGACTCCCTGCTCCTCAGCAGTCTTTGTTTGTGTCATCTAAACAAACCAAATGACAGAGCTGCGCTGTGGCTGTGCTTGGCCTTCCACCTGATGTCAGGGCTCTAACGAAAATCGGCCTTCTTTGTTGATTTGGCACTCGGAGGGAGAGCAAATAAGCACAGAAAGAGGGGGGTTACATCAAAGTATAGTGGCTGTATCCACAGCTGTACAGGCCAAAGCCTTTTTTTTTTTTTTACTTCTCTGCCCAGTCAATGTGCCCTAGTTTTAACTGCCAATCTAAAAAAAATGGAATAATCTGAAGGGAGATTAGTGTTTTCATACATTACATTGCCACTGTTTCATACGGGATGTAGCAGACTCATAATAACTCAATCATGGTGAATTTCCTGGATTTTCTGGATAAAAGCCAACATTTGATTTAATTCGAGGAACTGGGAACTGCTAAAGCAGTTACTCATTTAATCATGGAGAGTTTTATTGAAAGCTGTGATTACTGCTCCATTTATTGGATTCAATAGTTCTCCAGAGAGGTCCCCAACTGCACTGTTTGTACAGTTTTTTTTTTTTTAGGAGACTTGGGTTGCATTAGCTCTTCACTTTTTACTGCATGATGCCATAGATGGCACTTGTGAACATACACTAGCTGAAAAGGTGATCAATACAGAGGTCATGTCAGTTCACAACTGATCAAGTAAAAAAAAAAACTATTCAAAGACACCATGTAGTGTAATAACCAAATATTACTTTCAGATTATCATATAACTGAAATTAGACGCAGATACCTTTGAGTATTTATTTATATTCAAAGGGTCCCCTTTCCACGTATCTGGCGTTATATACAAACTGAACGCACACAGTCCAGGCCAACTACTCTCAGCTTTCCCAGAACATCGTGCACATCGTATTCCTCTCCATAAATGGTCGTTAGAATTATTTTATGAAGAAAAAAATTGTACAACGACGCTAGCGCTGAGGAAAAGTAGATTTCAAAGACCGTTTTAAAGACACGCCACACGTTTTTGTTCTAATTATTAGAGCCTGTAAAGTAGTTAGGGGAGAACCACGTGTTTCCTCTAAAGACGCCCTGCGCCTGCGTCACAGGGCGGGGTGGAATTACCGGTAGATAAGGGACTCCCGGCGGTTGTAAGTTGTTAAAAGGAAGGGAGCTTATTACCCGCGCGTTGTTGCCCAAAGAACATCCCCGGTAGAGGGTTTTGAAACAAGCATTTGGACTTTTAGGATAAGTTTGAGGTGAACTTCGAACGCGCAATGGCTACGAAGATAAACATGGAGGAGGCGAAGGCGGCCAACGGGGATGCGCACCTCGAGGAGCCTCTGGCCAACGGGCTGAGCCCCAGGAAGAGCAGCCCGGAGCCTCTGCTGGAGCGGGTCAAGAGGATCGTGTGGGCCAACCTGCTCGTGATCCTGACCGTGGCCGGGGTGATCGTGGGGGTCTTTATCGGACTCGGCGTGCGCAACGCGGAGCTGACCAGAACGCAGGTCATTTACATCGGGTTCCCAGGTGAGCTGCTCATCCGGCTCCTGAAGATGATCATCATCCCCCTGGTGGTCTGCAGCCTGGTGTCCGGCGCGGCCAGCATCGACCCCAAAGCCCTGGGCAAGCTGGGCGGCTGGGCCATGCTGTTCTTCCTGGTCACCACCCTGATCGCCTCATCCATCGGGGTGGTGATGGCGTTCATCATCTCCCCGGGCTCGGTGACGGTCAGCAAGCCCACAAACCTGGACGAAACCGTGCCGGCTCACAAAGAAGTGATCGACTCCTTCTTGGATTTGATAAGGTGAGTCAGACCCGCTGCTCTTGGGTCTAAACTTTTCGGATCGTGGTGCGTAACTGTGGGCCGATTCGGAACACTTTGTACTCTCACGGAGATTGTGGGGCTCTAAACGAGCCGACAGTCTACAGATGTCCTCCATGAACGCTTCGGAGGGTTAAACCCCCCTCCACCCGTGGCCACATGGCGCACATTCAGCCGGTGCGCGACACCGTAACAACATTAAGTGTTGCATCAGCTGAGTCTCAGGTGGCTTCTCTCCTGGCGGACTGGAGGAGTCGCTGTCACCAACCAGTCCAGTTTTATTTTTATTTTTCCCCCATACGTTTTTATACAACGAATGGAACACCCGCACGTACAGTACACGTTCACTAAAACACATGGGTTAAACGCGTGGCGACCCATGACACGTGGGCCAGGATGGGGAGAGACGCGTCTTTCTGTGGGGGGGCTTTGGCTCTGTTGATTTTAACAGCTTCCCGCTGATCGAGGTGGAAGTTATTCTTGGACACAATTGGATGTCAGTCAGACTGGCTTTAAAGCGCCAAAATCTGCTCGCTCCCATTATGTTAAAAAGGCGTTTAAGCTCATCAAACCAGCTGCCTACAGCTTCCCTTCCTCTCTTTTTTTAAAATGTGTTCACCATACATGCGTCACTATCATGAGAAAAGCGACTATATTTCCTGCTGGGCAGAGAGAGAGGGGGGGGGGGAATGGCTGAAATCAGATTTTGCTCGTGTGTGGAAACGTTTTACGCGCCAGCTCCAGTTAGTTTCACGTTTTTCCCTAAGCCCTCTTCAGTTTTTACCCACCACAGAGCAGAGGAGGGGGGCTGATGTGGAGTGGAACACACCATTACCATCTCTCTGTTAACCAAAGCGTGGAAATGGGAATAAAAGTCTGGAAAGTGAAAACGTGAAGCTTTTGGCTTTTCCTGGTGATATTTCATCTCTTTGGATTTAGCCTGAAAAGAGTGTTATCGTTTGAAATTTGTCATTTACTTTACATACTTAAGTTTACAACACTTCATTTTCCTAATTCCTGACATTTGCTTTGGGCTCAGATCCGTCTTACGCTGAATCATAGAAGTATTTCTCTATAGAAACCAGGATTTCCACAACAGCGATGTGACATCTGTGAGAATGACGCTTTGCTCTGAGGCGGCAAGACTAGCAGAACAGGAAACGTTTTTTCTTTTCGCATCTCACACACCACCAGCTCTGCCGCGCATTCTGGGTGTTATTATTGCTTTACAGTGAAATGAAAGTGCACCATGCAGAACAACACAAAAAAGCTGAAGGTGTGGTAATGGGGGGGCCGTGGCACCTGACGTGGTTCCATACGCTTTCCACGCTTTTACATAACCAGATCCGCAGGTTGCAACATCGTTCTGAGGGTGGTAGGGCCCGGGTTAATCGGGTATTTCAGTAGTGTGACTTTATTTTTCTGTTTCGAAACCACCTGGACGGTAAAATTAAACGAAAGGCCCTGTGGAATCAGCCCCCACTCCTCCCCGGGTATCAGCGTTTTAACTTTTAAAAGGTTATTATCTGAAGAAGGGCCTTATCTGAAGCGAGCAGCAGGCCTCTCATTAGCGTGGAACCTCACACTTGGGGGGCCCAGTTGTGTCTGTAAAACACCGGCAGGGTGGAATTGGGAAGCAGAGGAATGGCCTGGCCGTTTAATGCCCGCTGTTGTGTGGACACACACACACCCTGTGCTAAGCTGGCCACATGGCTTGGCTGACATACACACATACACACACACACACACACACAAACAGAGTAAATGACCGCCACTCCTTCACATCCTTGTTTACATTCCTTATCTCCGATGTGTTCTGTACTCACAAGACTGATGTTGACATTAAATGGCACTCGCTAGCTAAAGCATGTCCCAGTTTATTGATCGTGATAAATATTTGCTTTTATATTACAGAAAAGAAGATTTATGGCTTTCCCAGAAAGTATCAAACATTGATGTCCTTTGTTTAAAAAAAAAACACTAGTCATGCTGACTACAGTTCTATTGTTCTATTTAAAAAGAAAAAGGCTGGTTAATAATGGTGCCAAGTATGCGCTCTCTGTTCCACCCATGATTTAATTGCAGTTTTAAGCACAAAACAAACAAGTTTCTGTTCCACACTGACCTGCACAAGCAGTTCCAGGAGGAACTAACTCACGGCCCGTATCCTGGAGCTATTTTGGCCCCCCTAACACTGTTTTTATAGAACTATCAGCTGGTAGATGTTACACGTATTATGAAATTATTTTTTTTATTTGTATGTAGTCATACAGCATTAGCCTGTTGGGAAACCCTGCCAGAGGACATCTAATTGGAAACTGTGTGCTCATTGGACACAAGCTACCACTGATGGTAAAAACTGAGTCACCAAAAGGAGGTAGCGTGTCTTGGGCCGCCTTCACTGGGAGTCTAACAGCAGTATCACAAATTGAAGTCAACTTGATGAACTCTGAATCAGCGTTCACGAGTTAAAAGTGAAATAACTCTTCTGAATGTACAGGTTCTATGAGAATGGTCTGTGTGGATTTCTCAGATTAAAAAAATAAATTTGCATTTAAAAAATCTAAATAGAGCATCACTTTATCCACTTTTCCATTCCAGAATAATTTTTTGGAAAGCTGCTCAATCACATGATGCAGGAGCCCTGATGGACTCTTCCTAATGAATGGCTGAAAAGAGCTTATGAAGTTAATGCCTCATTATTCTGAATCTATTACACACAGCTCAGTTCGGGGGCACCAGGGGCAGAGGGTTTTTTGAGTTCCCTGGGATTTAATATGCGTTTGGACGGTGGATGGCGAGTTAAAGTCGTAACGCAAATTGGACTAATAGTTCAGCTCTTTTGTAGCTACATCCACATGACAGCGCATGTGATTCGGTGCGTTTAAACTGTGACTGATGGGTAGGAATAACAGCCTACTGCTGACGACGGCTCCGATTAGGCTAAGGTAAAAGCTTTGAGGTGGCTGTGGCATAAAAACTTCTCCATTTCGGTGAAATGAAACTCCTGTGTATAGTGCGTCTTGTTGTTGGTTAATGATTCTAAGTGGGATTCGTCTTTGTGACATTGGACTGTTTTCCTGTTTTGAGCTCATGTTACACTGTCTGTGGAAAGAGCACCATTCCCATGATAACGCTCTCTATTATTTCTGTCCACAGAAACATTTTCCCCTCCAATCTGGTCTCCGCTGCTTTTCAGTCGGTGAGTGTTCAATCTTACCTCTTCGATTGCTTAACCATGATGACATTATATAACAAAATGGCTGTATAATCAGATTTTCTACTGATTAGCATTCTGGACTAACAAACTGTTCTCTTTGAACCAGTATGCCACCTCCTACAAAGACATTATTGTGAAGAACGCGACGGATGGCAACCTAAGCGCCATATTGGAGAAGGTCAGCAAAGGGGGCCACCCAGTCATTTTTGGTGCGGTGGATCGTCAACATGCTGCGGATGGAGCTTCTTAATTGACGGTTCCTGCTGGTTTTGGGGGCTTTTTCAGGTGCCCATTGGAAAAGACCAGGATGGCATGAATATCCTGGGCCTGGTGGTGTTTGCCATCGTGTTCGGTGTGGCTCTGAGGAAGCTGGGAGAGGAGGGCGAGATCCTCATCAAGTTCTTCAACTCTTTCAACGAGGCCACCATGGTGCTGGTGTCCTGGATCATGTGGTAAGGCGGGCTACGTGCTAGGACGCGGTGGGACACCCCCCAGTGCTTTCGGTGTTTTCTGGGTCATGAGAGTATCAAATACATGTTTCTGCCTCTTTGGTAAATCTAAATCCATAGGCATCAGCTTTTCTTGGATTAGCTTAGCTTTGCATTCATTACATCAGAAATCAGACAGATTCGGGGAAAGGGGCCGGCGGGAGGGGGGGTTGGAGACTTTGGAACGTGTAATGTTAGTTTTGTGGCAGGCGTCCGGTTCCCCGAGAGACGCTGAAAGAGAAAAGCCCTCAATTCGTAGGATTTTTTTCCCCAGACAAAGCTTTACTTTTGACCGGAGGGATCATGTTTGGTTCGTCAGAATCGTTGTATTGTTCAGTGTGCCGGGAAGCAGATCTACATCACTGTCCCTCTCTTGTCCGCAGGTACGCCCCGCTTGGTATCATGTTCCTGGTCGCCAGTAAGATCGTGGAGATGGAGGACGTTGGCACGCTGTTTGCCAGTCTTGGGAAATACATAGCCTGCTGCATGATTGGACACGCCATCCACGGCTTAATCGTGCTGCCGGGCATCTACTTTATCATAACCAGAAAGAACCCCTACACCTTCCTGTGGGGGATATTCACAGCTCTGGCGACGGCCTTCGGAACGAGCTCCAGGTATTCAGCTCACTGCTACTTATCTCTGAGACACACACACACACACACTCTGCTTTGCTCTGTGAGGTTGTTAATTTCCAAATAGCGAGGTCGTCTTGTTCTAAAGCAAACACCCTTGCTTCGGCTCACTTCTCCCCTCATTTCCTGTTCTCCAGCTCTGCCACGCTGCCCCTCATGATGAAGTGCGTGGAGGAAAATAACGGCGTGTCCAAGCACATCAGCCGCTTCATCCTGCCCATCGGGGCGACGGTGAACATGGACGGAGCCGCCCTCTTCCAGTGTGTCGCCGCCGTCTTCATCGCTCAGCTGAACGACAAGTCGCTCAACTTCATCCAGGTCATCACCATCCTGTAAGTCCGCCTGCCTGCTGCCGCTCAACTAGACGCGTCTCTCCGTGTAACCGGGCTCCTTCCTTTCGTCCGCCAGCGTCACGGCGACGGCTTCCAGCGTGGGAGCGGCGGGCATCCCGGCCGGAGGCGTGCTGACCCTGGCCATCATCCTGGAAGCGATAGGCCTCCCCACCACCGACATCTCCCTGATCCTGGCTGTGGACTGGCTTGTGTGAGTCTCCGGGCCGCCGTCGTGCCGCAGGGCCGGTCACAGTTTCCAACTCGATACCGATACTCAAAATATTCGATACTCGATACCATTTTCGATGAAAAGAAAGACCCCAAAATTTTACTGAATTTTGACAGGTTGGTGTCTTTCATTTCAAACGTACGTATTACTGATGTTATTGTGGCCGGTGGCCCGCATTAATGACCCTAACCCTAACCCTCCAACCTCCATAATTGTGAAAAAGAAATTTTTTTGGGTTAAAGTTGTTTGGACTTATCGTACAAACCTATTTAACATGCACTTTTTTAGGATAATATTATGTATAGAGTTGAATTCAGTGTTTGCAAGATAGATTTTTTAAATTATTTTTAAATTAATGTCTATATTGCAACGAAGCAATTACGATTTTCTTGCCTGGGATGTTCCTATTGGTGACGTAATCAAAATGGCCGACCTGGATGTGGGTGGAGTTGGAGATCCATCCTTGTCTTCCTGCAGTCTGCTGCCAGACGGACTTGATTAATGTTGGCGTGTTATTATTAGCCATTAGGTGGTATCGATACTTTGTAAAATGAGTTGCGTATCTGGATACAAAGTTTTAGTGTCGATACTTTTTGGAGTATCGATACTTTTTGACAGCCCCAGTCACGGTGGCCTCTCTCTCCGCTCTAACGGGACTGTCCTCCTCTCCGCAGCGACCGCACCTGCACGGTGCTGAACGTGGAGGGCGACGCCTACGGGGCGGGCCTGCTGCAGTTCTTCGTGGACCGCACGGCCCCGGGCGAGGGCGGCGCCGAGCTGAGCGAGGTCCGGCTGGACGGGGAGCTGTCGGCCGCCGCCCCCGAGCAGTCGCCGCTCATCGAGAAGCGAGGCCGGCGGGACAGCGCCGACGGAGACCGGCCGCCCTACTCCGGCGAGAAAGAGTCGGCCATGTAAAAAAAAAAAAAACCCGCTGACATCATCAGGCGCTCCCTCTTGATTCGTTTGATTCCCCCGGCAAGCTGAAACCTGAAGTTCAAGCCCACCCCCCCCTGCCCCCCCCCCTTTGCCTCGAGGGCAAGAATAGAGGGAGGACCTGCACACTACAATGCAAACGCTCCTGTACCTCAGCACCTTTTTTTATTGGAGGGGGGGGAGAGACGGGGAGGGGGGTCAAAATGGGAAATTCACAACCATGATGTACATGTGGAGTTTTGTTTTGTTGCTAGTGTGTGTGTGTATGTGTGTTTGTGAGAGAGAGAGTGACAGTCCCAGGCTCGGTCCTGTACGGTTCGGGTTTGTTCTCGTCAACTTTGAAGTGATGGCGTTGCCATGCGTCCATGTTGCGTTGACATGGTCGTCCAGTCTGACAGAAGCCAGACCAGTTGATCTTCATGTGGTCTAGATGTCTCTCTATGGGGGGTGGGTCGGGGATTGACATTAATTTGATCCCCACTGCTGGAGAAGCTGTTTTTTTTTTGTTTTTTTTACATGTACGTTTTAGATTTTAGAAGTTGACGAGGGCACCCACACGGTTTGCTGCACCCGGCCTGGAATTTTTTACAGTCCAAGTTTAGAATCGCTTAGATTTAGGACCTGTCAGGCTTTTTATTGTGTTTTTTTCCCCTTCATTTTGTTTTATGTTCCAGTTAGTCTGGCTCTTAACTTCCCCTTGGAAGTTGAGCATGAATTATTCTCTCATTTAGTGTCATCGGTTGCTGTAAACATGGATTATAGGTGTGTGTGTGTGTATAGTATTCTACACATATTCAGCCACTATTTCGCCGGCCGCATCCAGCGCTGTATTTATACTGTACGGAATTTGTAGAGTTTGTTCACTTCATCCAGCCGGGAAAAAAAATCCACTTTTATGTTAAAAGAAAAAAAGCAGCAGATCATTTTTGGGTAAATTCTGCGTTTTGTTTTCACATACAATGTGGTTTATTTATACACTACCTGTACACACCTTATGCCTTTTTATCAATTTGCGAGGAGACCAACAGTTGTGACCAATGATTTTAATTTATTTTATTTTTTAAATGCGCCACTCGTCTCTGGCAATACTCTTAAAGAGGATCCGTTCATGCTGCTGTGGTCGAAGTCCAGATCATCACAAAGGATGGTTTCATGAAAACTGAAATGAGCCTTGTGATATGGAAAAAAGAATCAGTTTGCTGAACTGCTTTATAGTACACAGGTGAGACAACGAATTAACATCACCCAATATGTCCCAATATTTCCCTCCAGCAGGAAAACTGATGGACAGAGCTTGAGAGTTGAGTTTCTGAAGTTTGAGACGGGAGTATTGCTCACTGATCATGGAAGTGGTTATGTTACTTCACACAGGGTTTGATTGTTGATTGAAACCATCTAAAAATGTGTTACTCTGAAGTGCGAGATGGCATGAAAGTATCCCTACGGAAATGAAAACGAGAAAAAGATTTTAAGAAAAGGTCGGATACACACGAGAACCAAAGGTACAAAATTTCTCCAAGGATGGATTCTTTGGCATTTGAATATGTTTAACGGCAACAGGATTGATCGTTCTGTTTGTTGTTGCTTTGTAGAAAACTCTATAGCTTTACTGAACTTCCAGTGATGGAAATCTCCAATTATGCAAGAATGTTACGCAACTATTTGCCTTACACCTGCATGAAAATAGCTGTGATAATACTTGACAAAGATGCACAATTTGTAATACGTGGGGTTGGAAGGAGGGGCTCTAAATGCATAAGAAAGCACAACATAAATAATTAGAAGTGTGGACCCACAGAGCTCAGCCTCTTCTGCAACACAGGAATGTGACGGTGCACGACGTGAACTCAGGTCTGGCTTTTGTTCCTCCAACTCTCCTTAAACTCTCAGAGACCAAAAATTACTCGCTCGGCACACAGAAAGGAGACTGCTGAACCCCCTGAGAAATGCAATAATTTTTTATCTTTTTTTGTTTTCTCAAGTAGCCCCAGTAATACAAATGCGACCCGCATCTTCTTAATGAGAACATGTTTTAAATAATGAGGTCATCTTGATGTTGTAAATTGTTTGAATATGAAAATGAGAAAACAACTGCCATGTGTCACATGATCAGAATAGCAGCAGTAGATGTATTTCACTCTTCTGAATAACGAATTAACTTCTAGGAACATGTCCGTTAACATTGTTCTGTTTTAGCTTTATATGTTGCAGCCACAAAGATGAAATATTTCTCAAGGGGAGCTGAAGACCCCCCCCCCTGTACACCTGTATAATTATTTTTTTTATTTCTATTTATATATAATTACATCCAAAGCTTTTTGGGGGCCATTCTGACAATCTGTTCATTCAAATTTGGCATTTTTGCTTGCTTTAAGTCTTGTTGTAGCAGCTGGATAGTGATGGACTGTCTTTCTTTTGTTTTGTTTTTTATCAATGGCTTATTTCTTCAGTGTTTTTGTTCTTCAGTTTGTGGGCCAGGAATGACTTTTTCTTTTTTTTCCCCCCTTGTGATGCTAAATGTTGAGAGTGCAGCTGAAGCAGGAAATGAGATGAGCTGTTGGGGTTTGTAAGCTGACATAGCGCTATTCACCCAGATGCACAGTTAAAAGCTTCTGATCCATCCATATCTTCAGTGTCATCGCTTTAAAGGAATCCGACATAATCATTTTTTGAATACCTGTCTTTTCTAGGGCCTTTTTTAAAAAACATTTTCGGGGGGGGGAGAGGATATGTAGCTCCCCCTGTATAAACTTACGTGTCATGGAAAAGTGCTCCCACTTAAAACGTTACCTCACAACAGATGTCGCCGTTCTTTATCGCAAGATTGTAAAAACATTATCATTCCTCTGAAATCTTGCACCAAAAGGATGTTTGCCTCAGTCATGCTTGTGTTAGCCGTGGTTAAACTACGTTTATTACAGTATGGTTATGTTTAAGGAGTATAAATGCCTGGTTACCATGTGACTGTGCTGTCATTAGGCTGCGAATAAAAAAAGAGCTTCTTTTTTTTGTTGTTTTTACATGGTTGGCTCCTGCCTGCTTCTTACTGAACATTACTTGTGTGCTTGTCAACCTACAGCTGTGGATATAAGACAAGAAATTCCATCCATCCATTATCCACATTGCTTACTCCTAGTATGGTCGGATGGGGTGGGGGGGGGGGAGCCGGAACGTGTCTAGCTGACATTTGGAATAGAAGCGGGATACACCCTGATCATGTCACAGGGCTACAACCACACACACTTGCATTCATTGCTATCGGTCAGCCGGTCACTCACTAATCTAATATGCATGTTTTTGGACTGTGGGAGCAAACGGGAGAACAAGAGAAGAACTTTTGACTTTTGCAAGTCAAATAACTTTGCAGCATAAGTTCTCCATTGCTCCATGTCCATCTAATGCAAGTTGTGAGACATGTTGTGTGTGCCTGATGTCTAAAAATAACCGCAGGCAGCCTCTCATTTGTCTGATGTAACTACCAGACCATTTATGAGCGCTTCTGGTGGTCGAGTGTCTCCACAGAGACATGTGAACGCACCTCTAGGAATATGCTGTTCGCTCCCGACTGGTGGGAGGCAGTACCCGGCCCGTGTGTACATTCAGGGAGCACGGTAATACGACCCGGCTGGTCCCGGATGATAAATGGAGCAATGTTCCTGTTTGCTCAGCCACATGACGCCACGCCGATGCCCAGCAATACTAAGACTGGGATGCCATCTAGTGTCCAGTCAGGGGGGAAGAAATAGCAGCTGAACATCAGAGTGATACTGCAGGGTTTGTTTCTGTTAAGTTCCAGCAACAGTTTTATAACAAAAAAGTAGCAGTGAAACAACAATGATGGCAATAAATTCATTTTGTTTTTTAAGCTCATTAATATGAGTGAAACACACAAACGGTTACTAAAATCACACCTTTTCTTTTGGAAATTCACCAAAATTAAATTCCATTTCCGTAAATATGTTTGTTTTTCTTATATTAACACACTAGTTCATATTTAAATACTAAGGCCAGATAGAGAGACAGGAAATCAAATGACCAAATGAACCACAGAACTCAGGGACTAGGACAATTAGGGGTGTTGTGGTATTATATATCATATAAATATCTCATACATAAGATGTGTATATCATATATAAATGATCGGCCCATAAAGAGACATAAAAAGTCCAAAACTGCACATATAAATAGAGACATAAATAAGACATAAAAAGCAGCGACACATATGGAAGACGTGTTCCGATGTCACAGTGTTAATCTTTTAATTAGCCTTTATAATGCTCGCTGTATTACGGAAATGCCAGTTACACAACTTCATGCATATTTTAACATCAAGCTAAGACATGCTTTTATTTTGTACACAATCCCAAACAAATGAAAATGAGACACAAAATATATTTTTTTAAAGCCTAAAAAACTGACAAAGAATTGCAAAAATAAATCACAAGTGAGAGACACAAAAAAAGGCATCTGGACAAAGCAAAAAAAAAAAGAAAAGAGGTGAATGAAATAAAGCAAGTAAAATGTGCAAGATTTGTCTGAGGCTGTTGGTCTGTGTAATAGTTTGAGAGATTTTTAAACATGTAGACATTTATTGTGTCAGTACTCTGTCAGTGGAGCTGTTGGGTACCAAATAAATTTGATATACACTAATATTTATTTCTATGCTACAAGAACATAAGTTAAAGTCGTCAGTGTAAAACAAGGCAGTTGACAAATCGTAAAACATTCGATGTGGCAAAAAAAGTTCAGTACTTTAAAGCCTGCTTAAGATAAACGGAAGAAGGACTTTTTCATAATATTTTACAAGTTTTAAATTATCCACAAAATATTAACAGTATCTTGAACAACACATTCAGTCAACTATGCAGCTAAATCTGCCCTTGAATATTCAAAATCCCCCCCCTCCCCCCGTTGATACAACGGTGGAGAGCGTCACATTCAACGAACATTCAACTTCACATGTAAACACTTACAGATAAAAATAAAAACACAGAAAATATATAGTCAAGTTATTAGACAATATTGTGCTTGAAGTGCCAGAAAATACAGTCATTTTGGCAAAGTGTTTCATTTCGGATATAATCTCGAAATGAAAACCATCTGAGGTTCAGACGTCCAGGTCAACTGGTACGGCTTCAAAGAGCTTCTCAGTCTCTAGAATCACTCAGAATTTCCCCCTGTCTAGCCTCTTCTTAGCGGGGTTGGGGTACTGAGGGTTTTCTATCACCCCTTCTCCAAACTTCAGCTCTAGGAAGGCCCTGTGGTTGTTGGGGCCGTAGGCGCTGATGCCGGCAAAAGGCATGGGCACCAGCGGCTGCAGGAAGTGTTCGGGGAACTCCACGTCTTGCTTGTGCTCTGTCCACGTGTCTTTGGTCATCACGCCGTTACGGGAATAGAAAGGCCAAAGGTCGACGTGCAGGTGGTTGGCCTCGCTGTACTGGACTCTGTAAAAGTCGCCCTCCACCGCCCGCTCCCACACGTAGCCGTTGGCGTCCACGAGAGAGCCCGCGTCCAGGTTTTTCAAGTGGTCACAGTTGGGTATGTCGTCCAGGTAGATGCCCAGGTCCACGTCGTAATCCCACGGGATGATGTCTTGATGGCGGATGGCGCCCAGCAGAGAGCCTCCCTCCAGCCAGTAGCGAACGCCGGAGCTCTCCAGGATGTTGATGACGTACTTGGTGGTCTCCCTCAGCGCTCGCAGACAGCAGGGAGGCGTCCAGCGGTCCAGGTAAAGATAGTCTGGAGTGTCCTCTTGCACCGTGCCGAAGCACCGCGGCGTCTCTTTGCCGCAGCCGTACCACTGCTCCTTGCCCTCGGGCAGCAGGATGCGCTTCAGGCCGAAGCTCCTCATCAGCTTCCCCGTGGCCTCCTTCAGCCGGGTGTCGGCCTTCCACTGGTTGTGGGCGGAGCTGAAAAGCGGGCGGTGGCCCGCGGAGAAGCAGGGGCTTTCCAGAAGCTTGACCTTCCAACCCCTCAGGGCGGTCTGGACGAAAAGCGCCGAGAAGAGCGGCCGGCCCAGAGGGACGGAGAGATTGAAAAGGTCCTCGGTGCGGACGAGCACGACGGCGTCGCCCTGCAGCGCCGTGCACACGCTCCCGCTGCTCCCCGACGCCGCCGGCGAGTAGGTGGCCGTCCACTCCCGCAGGTTCACGCGCAAATGGAGGCACTGAACGGCCGATCGCACGAGCACAGGCGCAGCCACCAGCCTCACGGGGCCCCCGCCCTCACCCTCCAACTCTTTGATGAGTCTCTCAACGACCCGGGGCTGCTCCAGCTCCACCCCGTCGGGCACCAGCAGCACAAACTCCGTCTGCACGTGAAACTCCGGCCTGTGAGCCTGAGGCGGCTGGTCCGGGCTCGGGGAGAGCACCAGGAGCCGAGCGCCCTCGGGAAGCACCAGGGGAGGGTACGGGGACAGGTCAGCCACGGCCAGAAAAGGAAGCTCCGGTCGATGATGAAGGAAGGAGTTAGCCACGTCTACCACATAATTCTCAAAATTCTCAAACTCCCGAAGAAGAACGGTCACCCGCGGGCCTCGACTGTGACCCTCCACTCCGATCCCTCCGTTTGCTCCTGCCCCACCGTTTACCCCTAAACCGCCCCCGAGACCAGAGGCCGGCAGAGCAACCCTTTTTGTGCCCCTGCCAAAATCCTTCCTCTTCTCCATCATCTGCTGCTGGGCCCGAGATACATAGTACAAAATAAGGAGGTTGAGGATGATGGCACCAGTTAACAGGCCCTGGCAGAAACTAATGCGCATTGCAACGCTATATTTTCCAGCTTTTTTGAGAAAGAGAATCTAACCTGAAATAAAGACATCCAGTGGCAGGTCTTGTGTCCTCATTTGTCTAAAAGTAGAAGATTGTGCGATTACAATGACCTGAAAGTCAAAGATAAAATAATGATTCTTACACAGAAATGGTTATTTTAAAACATCAGCTCTGTAAATTCCTTAAGGATGAATAGGAAAATCTCAAACTACTTTGAAGGGGACATAATGGATATTTCTAATATTCAACTCTCTAATTGATCCAAACCATAACGTTCAGTAGGATAAATCTATAAACATGAGATAGCCACAACTCACCTCCTTTTGGACGTATTTATGTTGCTAAATACTAAACTTTTGCAGGGTGCAGAACATTCATATCAAGCATTGATTTTCAGACATTTAACCCAGTCATAGGAATCCTCTTATGGTCGAATTGAATGCGTTTATTTCAGCCAGCTGTGGTCGAATAGCATGAACCGGTACAGAAACGTTGCAGCAGAGACAGATAATAACGCGCATTATTTCTTAAATACGCAATTTTACAGTTTAGGTGTTAAAAACACAGCCTCGTTGCCAAGGGAGCATCAGAACATTTAATTTAACTGAAGCATCAATAGCTTGTCATGAAGTCCTCCTGCACGACTTTAGCAACATGCTAGTTCGCTTTTCCTTGGCGTCCACATCAACACGAACACTTCCGGTCAATCTCCTTCAGCATAAAAGTGCACTCTTCCAACTTTTTCCAACAAAATTATTTTTAAAAAGATTCGTTTTTCTTTTGTTACAAAGTTCAAACATCCTATGTCTGAGTAATCCTAAAAATGGATAGTTATATGTTTTGAATTTATTGCGGAAAAAATGTCTCACATGACAATATCTAATCTTCCAAATATATGTAATATTGTTAAAACAAATCTGTGAATCATAAGTGATGATTCCCTTTTTCATCAAGTGGATTCAACTGGGTTTATATTAATTAACTCTTATTTCTATTCCAACTTTACATGTTCAAATGCAAACAACCTAAATACTACATATATTTGCTTGGGCAAATATATAGAAACCTATATAGATAAATAGATAAGAAACTGGAAGAAAACGCTTAATGCTTAATTCTGCTTGTGACTTGGTCAATTGTGTGATGGGAAAACACTGCTCCTCATTTGTCATCGACTTTGGACATTTCCAGCAGCAAACACAAGGAGGAGGAAACAAGTGGAGGCAATGCCAAATAAGAGTCCTGAACACACCTTAACAAGGTTTCTTAGAAATGGGTTCCGTATTGGAATTAGTCTGCGTTAACACTGATAACGTATTTTCAAGCAGCAGTTAACATATTCCCAGTTGGCCCCTATGGCTGACAAATTATCACCAGTCTGTGGCGAAGTCTCGTTTTACTATGAAAGGAATAAAGCGGAAGTGGTTTATTTTGCCAAGTGAATTGTAATTTTGCTCCGTGCCGTATGAGAAAAGGAAGAATAGAGGGTCGTCTGTTGTGAAGAACAGCTGGGCTGGAAAAAGGGTTTCGGGGTACTTTTTTTTAAAATTATTTTTTTTACCCGAGACATTCTGCCCCCGTGACCACCTCATTATCGTGGCGAAAGGTTGAACGGTTAAAATGGAGGCGGACAGATCCGGCGGAGGACCAAACCCGAACTCCGGTGGCGGCGGCAGCAGCAGTAGTAGCGGAACGGGGCGCAACCCGAACGGGCCCAAAACAGCAGCGGGCCCGGCCAACTCCGCCGCGGCGGCCGGGGCCATGGCGGCGGCGGCTGCTGCGGCTGCTGCGGCGGCGGCCGGGGCCGTCCCCGGGTCGCTGCAGCCCCGGGAAACGCAGGACGGGGACTCGGGCATGACGCTTCCCGGAATCCTGCACTTCATCCAGTACGAATGGGGACGCTTCCAGGCCGAGAAATACCGCTGGGAGGCTGAAAGAGACGAACTCAGGGTAAATGTATTTCGTCACCGAGCTTGCTTTTTTTTGCAGCGGTAATAACGATTAAAAAACCAGAATGGGACATCGCGAGGGCTATTTTAGCTCGGCCCAGTGAATGGTCATTTGTCCGAAATGAGTTTCAGGATGTCAACATGCTAATGGGCTAACCCTGTCTTATTGTACCGAGCAGGATGCACAATTACTAAACAATAAATGACAGCCTACAACACGACCTCCAGCAGATGCTCAGCTGTCTATTCAGGGACAAAAACATCAACAACATCGTTTTCTGAGAAGATTATCTACGCTTCGAAAGCCATTGTTACATCTCCCATAAAGATTTACAACACTATTATACCAGTTTTATGTCAGCCCTGCGAAAGCTGCCAAGTTAGGCTGCAAATAAAAAGAGGTAAATAGTTTAGGTGTGGCTACTTTGCTTTTCCTTGTTATTAATACAGACACAGATCAAAGGCATGTCTGGGCTGCAGTCTATTCATCACAGACTGTGTTTTGGGCATTCATTTTGCAAGACTAGTTCCCAAGCAGACAGTAATATGGTTTTCGTACCTCAGAAGAACAAATCAAGTTATCTTGTGATGATTAAAAAACGTCAGACAGCTGTGTGCAGCTTTTGGGGATCATAAGTGAGCATTCACAAGTCTCCCTAACCACAGCAGTAGGGAGTAAAAGTATTTTATTTCTTAATAAAGCAGTTACCAGGGCGTTGCAAAAATGATCAGGGTGAGCTTTGGGGAAGAAGGCATCCATACTTTGCATCCAGGACAGCTTCCACTTTGGATTTGGATGGGATATTTTAACGCATAACTCACAATGTTCTGCAGTAAAGTTTGTACGGGTCGGGGAGACATTAAACGCATAATCAACCTTTTGGGCTCCCTCACAGCTGAGTGAGTCAGTGGTGTGGGAGAACTGTATTGCTGCCCTGCCTGTTTATATATGTTTTTTTTTATGATGATCTTAGATTATCGTCAAGCAGTGTTCTTTCTACTGTCAGGCATGTGGGTGGTGTTTATAAATGTTAGAATGTATGAAATATATCAACACAGTTTTGCCTGCAAGTTAGACAAGTGGGCGATCATCTTTTAAAGGTCATGCATTTGGGGCAGTTAAATGGCTGGAGTGGTCTATGAAAATATGTAACTAAGTGCCAGCTAAATGCCTTTGGGCTAGGCATTATTCCCCCGATGGCCCGAACTAGTGAGATGCAGAAAGCAAGAGATTGCACTATGAAGCTCTACTGTGTGGATTGAACTGTGAGCCAGATCGTTGCCTGACTTATTTGCAAACTTTTCTTGGATTAAGAAAGGTTAGAAAAAACACAAACACGTCAATACCTTTGTGTTCTGCTTCTGGAACAGTTCATCTTTTGAGTTTCAAACCCATATGTGGCCTTCTTCCTGTTACCACAAATCGCCTGTAATTACAGTAGGCTGAGCTGTCCTCTGCGGTACACAAGTTTCACAAACCCCACAGAAAAATAAAACATATCGATGGCTCTCTTCCCCGACTCCGCTTCTCACTGTGCCCCCAACTCAGACCTATGAGGTTATAAATAGGAGCTTGATAAAATATGGATGAACAATCACAAAGTGGCAGCGCTTGCTGCTTTTATTGGCCCCGGGAAGAGCGGGAATGGTAATCAGAAACGGGCCGGTGCCACGGCCAACACGGAACCGGGCTTGCATGGGCACACGATCTGGTTTCACGTGTACAATTAGCACCGTGTCCTGCGCTGAGAGAATGGGGGGATCGCTGGAGTGCCGGGCTGAGAAAAATGGACCTAGCTTACACGGTAACACCCACAGGCCACAGGCCTTTAGCTTTGTAGCCAGCACGCTCACAGAGCTCTCGGCATGCCGGCGGAATCCCCGCTGGCTGCATCCTGCAGAGTTAACAACATACTGCACATGTGTTTGCTGTATAGCGAGCTGGCGTGGTGCTGACACTGCATTTCGCTCTCTTGATTTGACAGAATTATAACAGAAATGGGCACATTTTAAATGTTGGGAAGAAAAAAAAACCCAACCCTCTCCTGTCAAACGTGTGACTTCTTGTCTTTTCCGCCCAGACCACAACACGTTTGCCGTCTCTCTGCAAGCGTTTTGTTAGTCTGAGAGGCCACCTGTGGTGCCATGTCTCCATTGACAGGCAAAGATTTACCCCCCCCCCTCCTCCCGCTTTTCTGGACCAGGTGGGACTTGCCAGGTCAAACATAGGACAGCAGCAAAGGAGACAGGTGGCTGTGGACTAGTCCCTCTCAGCTTTAGCCACACAGAATAAGCTATTAGGAAACATACCGTCACTGACAAGGAGAACTTCACAAATTCTGATTGATAGGTTTTCTCATCCTCAGTAATGTTTGAAGATATAAATCGTGCTGCCGTTATTTCTGCTTCCTTGGGCTTCTGTTTTCTCGCCAGTTATTTAATTGTATTACCCATCTCACTGGTGTGTAGAGTAGATTACTGGTGACCCAGATGACATCACTTCCTGCTTAGTGCGGGTTTTAGGGCCCCTGGGTACAAATCTCTAATTAATAGGTCCTCGCTCTCAGCCACAACACTTGCATGGCATTTGTATGCATAACACTGTTACACTGCCTGCCTCCTACTCACAAACACTATTAGTACCACTGTTGGAAAATCTGATTTTCATAGTTTTGTGTGTTTTTATTGAATTTTATTTTAGACATGCATTTCTATCCTTATTAGGGAATTCTTCCTCTTATTTTCTCGCTTTCATGACGTTGAGCATTCTTTCTGTTTTCGAGTGAAGATCGTTCTAATGTAACTTGGCCGGGAAGCCCGACTTCTTAGCACGTTATTCTCCAGTGGCGTCTGTGGTGCCACACACACACACGCAAACACACAGACACACACTCCCTCAAAGCACACTGTCCCAGAAAAGTTCATTGCTCCACTTGTTTGCTCATGGATTCTCTCACGGGAGAGAGGGGATGAAAAGATGGAGGGTGGCCAGTGGAAGAGGAAAGCTGCCCTTGACCCTGTTCTGTAGCCAGTCGGGAAGGACTGGCAGAACGGGCTAAATGTTTGTCAGCTCTCCATGTGACAAAAAAAAAACTCTAGGAAGGGCAACTGGAGGAGGCAAAGTGGAGGAAAACCCAGAGAGATCAGATGGCGCGACAGGTTTGCTCACTACAAGGTTCCTTTGTTATCTAGGTGTTGTTAGTTTACCGCCTCGCTGTGGGAAAAGCGACCTCGCTTGGTGTGTTTATTTGGATAATGTGTTTTGGTTGGGCTTCCTTCATTAAGTTTGGGATGCTAATTCACAGCATTTGATAAGAGCACCTTGAATAGCCATGGGTTGTCGTGTTTTACGTCTTTTGGCCCCATTCCCGCCCGCAAGCATCGCCCTCATGATCTGAAGCAGATAAAGGGCAGAAAAAATGCCAACCAAAGGGGCAATAGATGAAGAATGGACGTAGTGCCTCAGTCTGGTGCAACGCGTGTCTCAATGGAAATATGAGGAGGGTTTAATCACACACTGGAGCTTTTTGGTCTGGGGTCTCTTTTTTTTTTTTAAATAAGGAAAAAAAAAACTGCATTTGTTCTTACTGTAAACCCAGTGATTGCGCACTGTGGGATCAATCTGCCTGTTCAGTCTCAGATTTCTTTTGATCATAAGATACCTTATCGCTGTCATCTTAACATAGAAGACTACTGAAGAAAGGGAAAGCAAGAAAAATAACGTCTCAGCCAAAGAGGGAGTAAGTTTAGGACAACATACCACACAGCAGTAAAGTATCGGAGACTAAATGTCTCGACTCGGTCAGCTGTCTTACAGCGTATTTTGCTGTATGCTCACTGACATTTGGGGCCTACAAGGCTGTGTCAATGATGTTGGTTGTCAGTGGGAACCAATGAGCACACAGACAGGCATCTGGGAGTTAGGGCAGGTTGTGGCTCGCCGTAAAAATGCTGGTGCTGAAGGGTGAACTGACACATATCCTGCTTTGAGTCTGGAAGTATGAAATCCATCGCTGACTAGAATCATTTCGAAACGGGGAGATTTAAAGCTCTCACTTTGGACCTATTTCTCCAAGCTTAATTTTGGTTCAGAGTCTCAGAAGGATTTGAAGTAGGACTGAGCTGAAAATGGGATTTTTAACCCGTAAAGGAAAGAAACTTATTTAGTAAATGTCGGTAACAAGTCAGCACTCTGATGAATGTGCATCGACTATTCATTTGCTTACAGAAAATCTCATATTCTGCTCTACCACTTCTTGTACGTATTTGACTGTTTATGCTCCTTTGTTATAGTCAGGACTAAAATAACAGCCTCTACCTTAGAGGAAATATTACAGTTCAAGCCTGAGTTCTACTATCCTCCTAAAATAAAACTAAAAGCATTTGGATTTGTAAGCCTTTCAATGCCAGCTGAGATCACAAACCCTTCTTCAGCAGTTTCCAGTGTTTAACCATTTATAGAACCCAGTGTGTTGACATGCTTTCTTCTTTTTTCTGAGCCTCCCACACCATGACTCTGCACAGCTCTGCTCAGCTTTTACTTTAGTTCAGCATGTAGGCCTGGTTATGTCTCACCAAAACAAGTTTGCTTCCAGGCTGAAATGTAGAAACTCAATGTTGCGTCCACCGTTACAAAACAAAATAGGAAGCGCTCTCGAAGCTGTTTGAGCTAGTCCTCTGTGAACTGCTTTTCTGCTCCCATGACCACAGTAGAGGAAACTGCAGTGTAATGCATACTTTCAAATCCACGATGAGTCGTTATCTTTACGTTTCACAAGAATGAACAATTATTTAGGTATAGCACTTTACATAGAGGACTTCAGATGGTTTTGCATGTAATTATCATTGAGTCAAATATAGCTTATCAAAGTGTCTCCATATTTGAGAACCTCTTGAGAGCCTAGCTGGAGTTTAGACACGCTAGCTACGACAGTTATATCCTATACACTCGGATAAGCATATGAAATCACATCGCATTAATCAGGATTACTCAGCAGCAGAGGTAAGGTTTGCTTGGTGGATAATCTCGTGTTCCACTAACTCTCCTAGCAGGTTACGTGACTCTGTGTTTGGGCACTTTCCTCTTAGACTGACTTGCACTCCTAAGCAGACCAAGAGTCTGCCCCATTAGAAGACATTTTTAGACTGTTCTAGTTTTGCTGAACTGCGTGTGGGAGCAGAATCGTGGACCCGGATAAGAGAAATGGGCTGTAACACAAGCTGAATTAATGCTTTAGCATCACTTGGCAGTTAAAGAGGGGGACAGTGAGGCAGTGTGGAAAAAAAGGCTTTTGCACACTCGCCTGCTTTAAATCCTCAGTGTGAAAAACTGGTTTGGGTTTTTCTAACCTCTTTCGAATTGGGATCAGCCTCTTTTTTAAGGTTCATTTTTCTTCCCCAGCCAAGAGAGGGATTTATTATTGTTGTCTGATGTGAACTATGAGCTCTCATCTGTGAAACCTGTCAAATAATTCAGTATCTTTTACTTTAGCGGCCCTTCCACTTTTTTTTGTTAGGTACTGCTTGGCGACGGCTTAAAAGCAGGAAATCCTCCATTTGATCTAGTCTGTGGAGAGAAAAAAAACTCAAGACCATAACTTTTTTTCCCTCACAAGAAGTTTTTTAATGCAAATGGCCATAATGGTCTGGGAAAAAATATATTTTCCTCGAGTTAGGAATTGTATCTGGGGCGGGGAAGGAAATGAACTGGAAATAGGAGGAAGGATGCATTCTAAAAGAGGCTGTTTGAATTTGTTTTGTATTTGTTCCACACTGAGCTTCTTGGTTAGGACGAGCTAAAAACAAGAGCCCTGTTCCACAACCCTCTACTTATTTCTCTTGGTTTCCAGAGCTTAGTTTGGCTTTTCAGGTCAGACTCAGTTCACAGTTACTGCTTGGCACTTTTACTCATTGGTGAATTTATTTAGTTTCATAATTGAAAGAAGTTTCTCCTGGTTCAAAATGTTAGATTAAAAAGAAAAGAAACATATTTTTTGGTTGAGGTGAGCTTTTGAAGGTTTATGGGGTTTCATTTTGTGTTCTACAGAAGGCAGCTCTGTGTCTGTGATGGAGAGCAGTCATGTCCTGCTGGATCTGTTATGTTTGAGAAGCTAAGATCAACACTGCTGGTTATCCAAATGTTAATCAATGTCCACAATGGTGGTGCTTTTGGCAGTCTGTTAAGGCTTTAGCTTGAACAGCACTGGACTTTCTATAAAACTTTTAAACCAACAACAAAGTGGTTAAGAACCAACAAAATAGGATCAACATCTAGACAGACTGAAGCCCCAAGAAATTACAAATATGGCATTCAGGCTCAAAGCCAAAAGAGAAAATCACCAAAGAGGTAAAGTTCAGAGTCAAATGGGACCCAGGAGGAATATTATTGTGATAAATTCAGTTTTTTTTATAAGCTTTAAAATTGGACAAACTCATTTCAGGAAAGTTGGATGATATGGTTCAGTTCAAACTAATCAAGTTCTTTGCTGTTGACTAAAGTAATTCAGTCAAATCTAATAAATTAAATCCCAAAAGATTGTAGTTCGTGTAATACCAGTTTTGGGGGAAAAAAGCCGCCATGATGTCAACCGATTCCATCCAAACATTTCCAGGATTCACTTTTTCATCCTGCGTGAGCACAAACTGAAAGTGGAGAAGAAACCCCTTGCTGGGCAGGATTCAGAAATTATGTTCTGCCTTAAATTTAAGGGTCAACAGGCTCCCATAAACCAGGCCAGGGATACTTGCTGAGGATGTTAATGACAACATTAATGTCAAATGTTTATTGGACAGGAGTCAGCAAAAGCTGCCCAGTTAAGAATTGATGACGGAATAAGAAATAATAACAAGAAAACTAAAAAAATTAACCCCTACTCTGATACAGCAGTCAAGTTCTGGCATCGGTATGAATCATTTTGAGACTTTGCGTGTAAAATGATGACAGTGGTTGTGGCAGGTGTGTGTCTGTCACAGTACACTCTGTGCTCATTTCCTTCCTGTGACTGTGTGCGTTTCAGGCTCAGGTGGCATTTCTACAGGGCGAGAGGAAAGGGCAGGAGAACATGAAACAGGACCTGGTGAGGCGGATCAAAATGCTGGAGTATGCCCTCAAACAAGAACGGTAACACACATCCTTTTAAAACTCCTGTTCTTGCCAACATTCCCGTTTGTCATCATAATGGTTTGCATGTCCATGACAAACGTACTTTTTAGTCCCAGATTTACTTGTGTTTGCCTGTAACGTGACCATCATATGCTCCTTTGTTTGGTTGCAGGTCCAAGCACCAGAAACTGAAAACAGGAAGTGACCAGAGTCCTGGAGACAAGAAACCAGAGACAGAGGCAGATCAACGTACGTTTGAATGATCTCCTAACCACTTTGCTATTTGGATTTCATAGATTTTATACTACTGTTGCTATGTTTTTTCTTAATGTCTGCAGCTGCATGATCTGCTTTGTTCTATCTCTGCTCATGCCTTCCTGTTGTGTCACTACCGCATAATCTATTTTCTGCAGTTCCCAATGGGCCGGCTGAGTCTGACTCTGAGCCAGCCAATCAGATGTCCTGGAAGGAGGGCCGTCAACTGCTACGCAAGTACGTTTTTCCCTTTCATCTTTTTGCCCGAGTGTGTATTGTTGTCCAAAACTTTTTGCGTGGGTGTGTGGAAATCTTTGATCTCCTCCCCATTCAAATTTAGATATCTGGAGGAAGTCGGTTATTCGGACACCATTCTGGATATGCGCTCTAAACGTGTGCGGTCTCTGCTGGGGCGGAGCAGCCCAGAGGCTAACGGGCCCCCATCTGGTGAGAGCCCTCCTGAGCCTGAGCCACGAGCAGGTGGAGAGTCCTTGCTGGTCAGACAAATAGAGGAACAAATTAAAAGGTGAGACTGAGAAAGCAATTATTCTCACTATTTTTGCTTCATGCATGTTATAAGTGTAATAATCTGAATTTTGTGGCATAATGAACAGCCCACATTTAGCAACTCGAAGCCCAGTGTTACTTTTCACGAGTGAAGAAAAAGCTTTTGCCAGAGTGATGAGAAGCAAATGGGCTCAAAAAGGAAACTAGAGGTGTCCCAAAGTATAGCAAGTCATCCTTCTAACATTTTGGAGGCAGTGGGATAGCACTGGCAAGTATTGCTGCCAGTGGAGCTGAGTCACTGGTGGTGGTGATGATGAGGGGTGCTGAAAAAAGCAGCAGGATGCTCTCTGAAGTGTGGGGAGCTGTACTTTCTGCTTTCTAATTCAATTAAACTAGATAGCACTTTACTGTGTGAGCGTTGTCCAAATCACAGCTGAGCTCTAAATCCATTAAGCATCCTCTTACTAACGGCTAAAACAAGCTCCAACTAAGAGCATGTGTGGGAGACGCTTGGTATCACAAAGAAGGAAACTCTTAATTTTAGTACAACATTCAACTTTATCCAAAACTTTTAGACTTTGTGCAAACAACATTTCACCAAAGTTTTCCAAAGTCATGCGTTGTTAAATGATAATAGTTTTTGATTTAAGATGACAAGTGAATTAAAGGCAAAAGTCTACACTTTGAACACATTTTATTCCTTTTATTTGAAATCCAATAAAAACAGACTAAGCCTTATTTAAACACAACAACAGACAACTGACAGACATGACCTAAAGAGATTATGGTGTACTAAGCTTAACACCATCTAACAGATGTTGTATGCTCCAGAGAGTGGGAGTGGGTGTGGGCATCAGGATTGTTGAATGATAATGAAACAGATATTGTCTGACAGTTATTTATTAATGAAGCAGTGTATAATTCTGTTCCAAACAATGCTGTGTATCAAATTAGAGGCTTGACAGGCAGACAAGCTGCATATGACATGGGTAGGTTGGCTTATTTCAAGTCAGCCAGTCAATTCTTTTGTCATATTTTAAGAACGCGAGACTCATTGGTTTTACTTAGAAGAGCATTTTCTCATTCTTATCTCAAACATCAGTAGAATACGATACTCTAAAAGTGAATAAAGTACAACATGGCTATTTGTAATGCCGGAAGTGATGATGCTTCAAAAACTGTAGAGGGATGTGGCTTTTTAACTTTTTAATGTTTTTTTTTTAAGTACCCCTGTGTAGTCAGCCTTTTACGGGCAGTAGACTGAAATCAGAGCAGTCTTTGCAAAATGTCTTTGTTCAGAGTAATCTGGGAATATTCATTATGGGCAGGCCAAACTTAGAGCTGCTCAAAATGGGGATATTACCAAGGGAACTGTTTCTAAAATCTGGAAATGTATTCATTTCAGCACCGCTTGTTTTAGGTGTTTTTACAGCCTAACTTTCACATGGCGTTCACTATTTTGCTGGCCCTATTTATCAAAATGAGTAACATTTGTATGAAAGAAACAAACCATGTATCTTTTCATAGGAATGCGGGTAAGGAAAGCTCTAAGGTGCGCGCAGGTGGCTCAGTCCTGGATAAGATCCCTTTCCTTCATGGCTGTGAGGATGATGATGAAGATGACAGTGATGAGGAAGATGACTTCCAAGGCATGGCCACTGATTGCATCGATGGTCCTCGAAAAAACAAAAAGACTCGCGTAAAGGTCAGATCAGTATATAAAAAATAAAAAAAAGTATCAGCTACACACTATACTGATGACTTATCAGTGCTCTCCTCTCCCGTCCAGATGAGTTCAGAGCCGATGACCACAGATCTGGACCCTGAGGATGAGGAGGACGAAGACGACTCAGAAGACGCCCTCAGTGAATTTGACTTTCTTGGCTCGGGGGAGGATGGGGAGGGGGCGGGAGAGGCCCGGATATCGGGGGATGGACGGGAGTTAGGTACGCTGTTGCCATAGCAACATCACCAGCACTGCCAGAATCACTGCCACCAGAGAACCTGTCTTTTTTTTTTTTTTTTTTGCCTCCCCTCGCTCACCTTTTTACCTTTTACTTCTCGTTGTCTTTTGGCATCTCTTCTTGTCAATAAAACCAACCTCTTTTCCCAACCACCTGTCTCTCTGTCCTGTTTCACGAGCTGTCAGTCTGTTACTCCTTGGAGCCGTGTGGCTGTCATCTTTGTCTGTAGGTGTATTTTGTGTGGTGCAGGGGCCATTTGCAAAGGTTACCATGCATGCTACCTCCTCTCGTTATATGTTCACATTTCATTCTTTCGCTCATGTTTACACAGTAGATTTTTCTGTTAGATTTGACCCTCTCCTGTAAGGATAGAACTAATTGAGAAATCTCCTTTGCCTCTTTCTGCCTGCATTTGTATCACCTGTCCATCTGTTGGCCTCTCCGTCACTCATCCGTTTCTCGGCATGACTGGATCTTTTGTCTCTCTCCTCTTGCCGGGTTCAGAGAACCGCAGGAACAAGTTACAAGGCATGATGTCGGATTTCCCCCCTAAACCTACCCCACCCCCCTCTGTATCGGGACAAGCTCGTTCCGGAGAAGGTAAGATTTCCGCTTCTAAAACACCTTTAAAAAAAAAAAACTGGATTGCCCTTTCCCATTTATTAATATTGAGTTTACTCTTCCTCCCACACACAATTGAAGCCGAGTGAATTTAGATGCTGTCATAGTTTGTGCAGTTATAAAATTTGGCAACAGTTAAACTTGCAAGGATACTCCCACACCTCTAAACATTTCCTTCCTACGTGGTGTGGGGGTCAGGAAACAGGATGAATGGACACAGCTTGCTGCTATTTTTTGCCGTGCAGAACGTTTTACAGCAGGGTGTAATGCAAGATAACGCTTGTGCTTCACCACCTCCTACCTGCAGGTGGTGCTCTGGGTTTTTCCTCTGATGTCTTCATTATGGATGCAGTTGGAGGAGGGGACATGAACCTGGGTGAACTGGCTGATCTCACCGTCGCCAATGACAATGATCTCTCTATGGATGTAATTACAGATCTGATCTGGTCAATCCTCAGAATGTAATCCAGCCTTTTTGTGCACTTTTAAAAAGGTGTGAACCCCCCCCCCCCCTTTTGTGTGTTTGTGTCCCATCAGATGCAGGATAACAGAGAGGAGTTCAAGAAGACGTGGAACCCGCGTTTTACACTACGCAGCCACTTTGATGCCATCCGGGCCTTGACCTTTCACCCCAGCCAAGCAGTGCTGCTCACGGCGTCTGAGGACGGTACACTGAAACTGTGGAACCTCAACAAGGCCATGCACTCTAAAAAGTAACAGCTTTCTCATCTTCTGCTGATTTTGCATAAGCATGAACTTATACAGAGCAGAGAAATTCAACTTCGAAGCACGTTGGGAATATTTTTTTACTGTCCACAGGAATGCAGCTCTGGATGTGGAGCCCATCTACACTTTCAGAGCACACAGGTTAGTCCATTCTTAAACAAATAACACCGCCTGTTTGCACCCAGCACACCACGCCACTGACCGTCTGATTTTGCGCAGTGGAGCGGTTCTGTCTCTGACAATGAGCGAGGATGGAGAGTCTTGCTATAGTGGAGGTTTGGATGGAACTGTTAGGTGTTGGAAGATGCCTGATCTCAATGTAGATCCATATGATAACTATGGTGAGTAATTGATATTCAGTATCTGGTAATTATTCAGTAATATTCCCCAAGTGTTTTGCGTTGAAATGCGTTTCTCTTTCGTTCAGATCCTGGCATTGAGAGCAGTGTACTTGCGGGCCATGAGGACAGCGTTTGGGGCCTGACTTACTCCTCAGTTCACCACCGTCTTGCTTCGTGCTCAGCTGACGCCACCATTCGCATCTGGGATCCTCAAAACTCGTCTCCCTGTCTGTCTGTCTTCAATAAGGAGCGAGGTACACGTTTGGGTTGGGTAGAGGCACTCAGTTGCAAAACAACAGCGAAGCATATCGCTCACTTTAAATGACAGCAAACCAGAAAGTTCAGTGACAAAGTAGAAAACCCTGAAAACCAACTAACAAAAAAGCATCATCATATTAAACGAGGCAATAAGACAGTGTGACCAAAAAAAGAAAATAGAATGAAAAATTACGTTTAGAACAGAATTAACATCTTGCACGTCTCCAAAGCTTAATCATGTTTTTGTTCTCCCTTTTTTTCTTTTTTCTTTTACAGAGCGTGGAACACCCACCTCAGTGGCCTTTGTGGCCACTGACCCCAACCAGGTGGTGGTGTCGTTTGACGCTGGCGAGACATTGCTCTACGACCTCAACACAGAGCAGAGTGTCACTGTACTGGAGACGCAGACAAAAGACGGTATGCCTGATAAACAGCTAATTCCTCTCATCGAGAGACTCAGAAGGGACCATCGACCAATTAGTTGCATAAAAAATGTAAATGGATTGATTAGTTTGTTTCCTCCTACAGGCAGTGAACTGATCAACCGTGTTGTGAGTCACCCAACAGAGCCAGTCTCCATCACTGCACATGAGAATCGCACCATCAGATTCCTTGATAACAAGACAGGTACTTTTTTGGAGAAACTCGCTCAGGCTTATGCCAAACGTTTTGCCATGTCGATGTATTCATGGTAGTTAGATAAAAGACGCAGGGCGTGTTTCTGAGAAAGCTACCAGATCCAGAGCCTCCTATTTCCATTTTGGACTAAATGTAAAGCTATCAGCAGGTCAAACTCTAGATGTAACAAGTTGGATATGAATACATCGCATACAGATTGTATTGGATGAATGATGAGTGAGACGCCATGCTTGCCGTGTCATCCCAAAGTTGTCTCTTGATCTCTACGTACTCAGTAGAACGTATTTTCTTGGATTTAAGTGAAGCCAAATATTGTTGCCTTGTATTTTCATCCAGGTAAAGTCGTCCACTCAATGGTGGCCCACTTGGACGCGGTCACTTGTCTTACTACAGACCCTAAAGGCACTTACCTCATATCTGGCAGTGAGTATGACCTAGCATATCTCTTTGAAATCTTGAAGTTCACACACTTTAAAATGTCTACTTCTCTGACCCTATTTCACCTCCACCATGTAAGACTCTGTATTGCTGGAGAAGGTTCCTTTTACATGTCTCTCCACGGTTACTTGTGTCCCTTAGAAGACCTGCTCTTTCCTTCCTCCAGGTCACGACTGCTCCGTGCGCTTGTGGATGCTGGACAACAGGACGTGCGTGCAGGAGATCACCGCCCACAGGAAAAAGCACGATGAGGCCATTCATGATGTGGCCTTCCACCCTTCCCAGCCCTTCATTGCCAGTGCCGGCGCAGATGCACTTGCCAAGATCTTTGTGTGACAGCACTGTGGTCATTCTGGTGAGAAGAAAAGACCCAAACAGCACATAGATCACATTGAGCTCAGCTGAATTAGGGAAAGTATTGCTCTATTGTCAGGTATTTGTAGTTATTACTTTATATCTTTGATGTAAAGATGTAACAAACAGATTTTCTATATAAAAAAAAATGTATTCCAAAGAAAGCTTTAAAATGTAAGAATGTATTTTATAGATAAAAATGTCAAATTACCTGCCCATTATCACCTAGATGCGTTTGTGGTTACACTGGATTTTTCATTACTCATTTTCAGTTGCAAACAATTGGTCTAACTTTGTGGTTTTCGTTTACTTCTAGAGTCCTCCAACAACAACTGGACCAAAAGAGACTAAAGACCACAGTGGATCCATTTCACCCGCTCTCTCCTGCTCACACAGTAATGTCCTGCACCCCACTGGCTGGGTCGTGGCCACAGGACCTCACCCCCACCCTTCCCCTTCAACTCCACACTGTTCTCTGATGCCTCAGTGACTTCTTGTAATACTAATCACTTCTTGTAATGCTTTTTTATAAGATCCTGGCTGCTCTGTTTTAAAGTAATCACTTTTTTACACTACAATCTTATATATTCTGTTCTGCCTTTAATTCTTTTCTTTCCAGCCGATGACTATTACCAAGCACCTTGTGTATATGTTTGCGCGCTTCAGCTGCTGACACACACTACCCGCATTTTACAGACAACCAACAAGGAAACACTGCACAAATGCACATTTTGAACTTCTTTTTGAATGGTTGAGAAAATGCTTGTGGTTAACATAACCTGTAAGCCTGACCTAAAACAGTAACGGTTCCCAGTGTTGAGAGGAAACAGAAACACTCATCCCAAACCCTGCATTGGGGGTTAGTGTATTACATTCCAAAGAGTCCAGGTTGTGTGCGTGTGGTCATACTTTGGATCAGAGATTGTTGAACTTGGTTGTGTTTGATATGAGGAGACGGTTGCCGAACAGTATCAAACAAATAGCTTTAATTTAAAATTAGTCAGCAAGGTATTTGGTCTCCTCAGTTGTCTAATGAGCGGACCCCGGTGATTCTGCCCCTTTGTGTGCGTGCTCCTTGAGATTAAATGTCTCTTTGCTGTACATGACAAAAGACGACCTGTCATGATTGGTCATGATTCCTTTCAAACTCGACTCTGCCGCCTGGTGCTCCCTCGCTTCTCTGAGAGCACAGCGAAAGTCAGCAGACTATCGGGGTGTCAGGCTGCTCTGCACGCCCTCTGCAAATGGCAACGATTATGTCATTTGGTGCTTTTTACTGTACAGAGGAATATGTGTGTGCGTGTGTATGAGTAAGCGCACTAGTTGATCCGCGGTGCTATTGAAGACCTCGTCAGTCTTGAGTCAGAATCAGGGACCTGTTCTTTGTGTAAACAGAGTGAATGTGTTTCTCACTCATGGGGCTACAGATGTATGAACCACCTTTTTAAGCTGCATTTCATTGTTGAGTCATTTCATTAACTTCAGTCACATTTCAGAATGAGCCGTCACTGTTACTGTTACAGAGGGATGTAAATGATGTGGACGCTGATTGTTTTAGGCTCGACCAGCGCGGAGAGCCGATGCCGGTTCAGTCACAGAGAGAACCTGCTGAACCGAGACTTTTCTTTTTACTCTCATTTTAGAAATGGTCTTTTTTTTCACTTTGGCTCCAGCCTGGGGGTGGCGGCTGGTTCTGCTTTGTTTCAGTCTATCCAGGCTTTCAGAAAAGGTTGGCATCACCTTCACCTGTTGTGTTGAGGTGTCCTCTGATATTAGTGACATAATTAAGCACCAAACCTGTCCATCTGATTCTCTTCTTTTGGGCATAACCCAGAGATCACTTGAGTTTTTTGTTTATTTTCTTTCAGCTTTTTCTACAGCTTTTCTCTGAGACACCTCACCTGTATTTATTTGTGGTCTGCATTTATATCAATCTCTGCAATCATGTGAACATGCTAACTCTATGGGGAGGAGATACCAGGAGCTTGTTTTGTGAGCAGCATCAACCAAGTACATTGAAACCAAGCTTTGGTTACATGAACTAAAACATTTTGTGGAGAAAAGAAGAGAGAGGACATGTAGTCTGAAATCTAATTTCGAAAACATGGCCTGATAGTTGAGTGGCCTAGAAAGGTGCAGATACTCCGTTCACACAGTAACAATAGAGGATGTCTTTATATGCTTTCATTCAGTAGATAGATCTTTGTTTACCTGAGAAGACTGCAAGAAAGTGGTCTTACTTTGATGAAACTACAGGGTCACATAAGGGGTAAGATGTCAGATCAAAGTATTAAAAGTAGCTTGGAAGTTGAAAACAATCCTTCAAGAATCATGCAACACTAGCATTCATAGTTCATCTATATGCGTTTTTGAAACAGGGTGGTGGACTGATGTGTGGAAATAGATGACATGTCAATCTACTCTTTGTGTCAAAGCAGAAAAAAACAACGGAATGACACAAAAAATAACAGGTCCCACTACATAATCATTCTTCAGCAGGTTATAATGTGTTGTCACATTTATCTGCTAAATAGCTCCATGTTGCACTACGTTTAAAAGTGGGTGCTTAGCTTAGGAGTGGACATACAGGGTGAAAAAACGGTGTTTTGCAGGCGTTTGTTTTACAACCTGAAGTGCAAACTGTGGGGGTGGAACCTGCTATGGCTCACACTCATTTGACAGCTTCTGACGGTCAGCAGCTGCTTTCTTTTCACCCTGCGCTAACTGTGTGCCCTCTGCGAAGAAAGAAGAGAAAAGACAAATCAGTGTGACACATAAAGGAAAAAAAAAGAAATTGAAACTGAGGTTGTAAATGATGACTAGAGTTGCCATAATATGCTGTAAATGTCTCTCATTTATTTGTTTTCTTTCTTGTATTTCTTTATTTTTTATGATTATCAAGATGTAAGAATACTGTAGTATCATAAGTGAATCATTCTTCCTTGCTAGGCATAGAACTTGCTTGTGATTGATAATGACAATGTAAAAAAAATGTTTTGAAAAAAAGAAACAAAATTATTAAAAAATTTGAAAAAAAAAATGAAATGACAAAAAACAAAAATCTGTTACCAGTCAGAGGCCAAGGTAAAGGACTCTAATTTTTTTCTGTTTTTATTTTTTTATTAGCAATTTATCACTGTGTGATATTTTGTACATCATATTAAGCTGTATTCAAACTACTTCCTCTAACTACAAGGGATAAGAGACCTGCTTTTTATTGATTTTCTTTTATTATATATTTTTGAACAGCATTCGAGCTTGTATCAAATGACTTTTGTTTTTACGGGTCCCCTGTTGGATGTCATGAAGAAAGAAAACAAACAAAAAAAAAGAAAATTTTGTACAGTGAAATGAGTGTTGTGTCTTTCTTGGTTTGGTATAGAGGGAAGGGATTGAATCTAATGGGTATAAGATAATACACCACAGAAGCACGACCATCAACGATCGACCTGGTGTTAGCTAATTAGAATAGTTATATTGTCGGCAAAACTCCCTGCAGCGCCTTTCATGGCCAATTTCACAGGTTATTATGAGTTCAATACTCTTAATTAGCGTAAAGATTGAATAGAATCATGGATTTGACACCCTTGTAAGGATATCATGTTTAAACTTTGAAATATTAATAAGAAAATAGTTTTCTTTGTCAAATGTTTAATTCCTATTTTCCTCAATTCAACAATACTGTGGTGCTCTGTTTAGATGTTTCATCTAATCCAGTAATGGTGCCTTTTATGTAATCAACAAGCAGTGGATTTTTATGTTCTCACCAAATTGCTGTGAGAAACCATAAACTAGTCACATGTTTTTTTCATAACCAATTATGCAATATCCATCTAAAAGAAATTGTGCCCTCTAGTGGTGGGGAAATAACCTGGCAATATCTTTTGCCAGTGCTTGAGGTTTCTGTTTGCTTGATTGTTAATAGTTGCCCGTGGGTAGTTTGTTTTATTAAAAGGGGAAAGTTGAGAGGAGATGTTAAATGATAGTGTTGCATCATGGCAATGGGCAGAAAATGAGCAACAGATAACACACAGGATAAGGGGAGTCTAGTATTTGGCGGTTTGTAACCTAGATAAGAAAACCATATACGTTCTTTCTGTGGCTGATCATTAGGGTACCAAAAGCAGTCACAGTCATATGGCTGACGGTGGTTGCTGAGCCTTAATTGTAATTCGGTGATGTCATCTTATCAACGACCCCACCTTTTCCAGTTTACACTGCTACTGTTGAGATGGAAATGCCCGTGGAATGCATGTCTGTTCAACATGTAACAGGGGGAGGGTGTCACAGGAGAGAAGAAGCAACAGATCCAGCTTTACAAAGGGACAGAAACTGGCTAATGAAGTTAGAGGTAGGATGAGGAAGTCATGGGAGGGTTTTGGAGGGTGGAGCTGGCCCCCTCAGGCAGTGTAAGATGATCTGTGCTGACCCCGTCTGAGGGAGGGCTCCGGCAAGCCAAACAACCCTAAACCGAGGAAGGGAAGAAAGAGGAAAGGGAGGAGGGAGAAGCTTGGAAGAAGAGAGTCAGAGGGCGGAACTTTCTCGGTGTCTATTGGGCTCAGGTTTTGTCAGTCATTTCACTTCCTCTTCGGTTGTGGCGAGAGAACAGATGGGAGGGCAGAGGAGGGCAGAAGGGAGGGTTGAGGGAGGCGCCCTAACGCAGCTCTAGCTCTCTGAGCTTTTTGCAGCAAAAAAAAAAAAAAAGGTACTGGGGTTGAAACTGAAACAGGGTAAGACTTGTAAAAAGAGTGTACTCTCTTGCTCTCCCTCATTCTCATGGTTTCCTGTTAAAGGAGGCCATTTTGTTACACAGCCCTGGAGCAGAGCACAACAAAGTTTGGCAGTGTGTTTTTTTTCTTCTTCTTCCTCTCACCCATGGCTGGGAGTTTCACAACCAAGTTTGGACTTTCTCCTTTGCAGAGCCACTTCTTTGGACAAAAGCACTGAAGGAGGGAAGAAGGTGGAGGTGGAACGGCAGCAGGAAGAGAGCTCTCTCCCACGGGGTCTATTTTTTTTCTCTGAGTTTCTCCTACTCATTGCTCATGAGTGACATGCCCGGTCAATAAAAGGAGTCTCACGACAGCAAGAGTCGAAGAAGAGGTAAAAACTCTGCTTCCTGGAAAAGGATTCCGTCCTCGATTCCAGTGGAGGAGAGTCGACAAAAGACACTCAGAGGAACCGGGGCCGTGCGCTCACTTTGTGTGCACGTTCGTCTGCTCCCCCGGGACTGTTTGAATGACTGTGGCTTTTTCTGACTCCTTTAAACGCCACCTGGGTGTGTGTTGGCGATCGTGTATGCTGAGAGCTTCGGGGGGGCCGGCAAACTAGAGCCCGTGGACCCTGAATGGCTAATGCGAGCCCCTGCATGACCTCGGGGGCGATGGCCCAGGTCTTCTTCCCCCCGGGGGGTCCCTCACCCCCGGGCTCAGCTGTGATGCGGCAGGGGACCCCCATATCCATGCCTTCTGTGAGTGCCCAGGGTGGCTTTCCCGTGATGGACCTGACACCCGTCCAGTGCCCCGTTGGGGCCGTGATGCCTTCGCTGCCTCCCACCCCGGCGGGAGTCTCTTTCATCATCCAGATCGGTCTGACTAGAGAATCCGTCCTGTTGCCCCAGACTGCTGACCTGGCCTATGTGAAGCAAATAGCCTGCTCCATTGTTGACACCAAGGTAAGAACCAGCACACCGTTTGGGATGTGAAGAGAAAATACTATTGGAAGATGGTAATTGTTGATGTCTATTGCCTTTTGTGGGGGTGGGGGTGGGGAACCAGCCTTTTCCATTTTTTTTTTTTTTTACCAGCCTTTCCTGTTTGTATCTGTGTCCCACTAAAACTCTGCTCTCACTCTGCAACAATTACAGCAGTTGGATTTTCTTTTCTTCTCACACCAGGAGAGAACATTGTGTTCAATTAGGCCTCGCTCTGCCACATCCAGCAGAGCACAGTAGCGGAGGGATGTCTGGCAGAGTTTAGAGTTAGCGGGAAAGCCAGAGTGAGCGTCCTGCAGCTGGCCCCCGTTAGGGCCACTGAAGCGTAGCAAACACACTTCGCTTCACATGCTTCTTTGCCAAATTTGAATGAATTAGCATGCACAGACACCCAGGATTATATCAAGGTGATGGACACTGTTGTTCGCTATTTGTTTGTTTAGTTAAATAGTCCATAGGTGTGGAAATCTGAGCAGATCTGGAGCTGTCAGACCTAACATGTCCCTGTTGCAGGTAGAGGTTCTTTACTTCCCGTGACCTTCCAACTCACACAATTGTCAAAAGCCCCTTTCACTTCTCCTTTATGGAGTGTCAGAAGTTTTGCATTTCATGCCATAAGAGCACAGAAGGCCACATTTGGTCTCAACGTTGAGCACTTCGCTGATTTCCGCTTCCTCCCCTCTAAGCTGTCGACCAGCTTTTACATTGGATTGTTGACTTGCTAAGGCCTTACAAAAAAACAACACAAAAATAGAATCATAGTACCGACTTCTGTTTAACAATGCAATCTCCAAGGCCCGCTAGCGTGAGCTTGTGTGAAGGAACGATCCATCCTGCCACCCCTCACACCCGCCGGCTTTCCCCCCCCCGATGCCTTCATCATGTGAATTCAACCAAAAAGAAAACACACATGTGCAGCGACAAGTGTTGGAAGGGGGGGTGGGGTGGGAGGGGGCAGAAGTGGTAACATCCTCTCTGCGACAGGAAGCAGCGTGTGTTATGGGAAATCTGGTCTTCGTGTCAAAATCGACACTACATGCAGTTGATAAACACTTCGAGGAGGATCAGGCTATCCCAGCTTTCAGGTTGTTAGCGGATGGGCTGATTATTTGTCGATTTCCAAGCCCCGCTCAAAGAGGTTTGGTGAAACTTCCCCACTGACGCTCCTGTTCCAGGAAGCAGAGGCAGCTTTCCCCAGCCAGTTTGCCCAATCTACTCATCAGATATGTCTTAGCATGGCCGTCTTTGTTCTTTCCTGTCCGTGCTCCTCTGGCATGCACTGGCTATGGGGTTTGTGCCGGGGCACGCGTGGCACCATTCCAGACGTGTCTTCGTTATGTCGTCGTAAACACGCCACTGACTTCTGTTTTCTTTGGTCAGACTACAACTCGGCATGTCTTGTTCAATGTGAAGACGGCTGCTGCATGAAGGTTTGCATTGCTACAGTTGGTGCCCTTTGGGGTGTTTCCTCCACTTTTGCCATTCTTTTTCAAATCTGTAATAAAACTTGTGTCTCTCCTCCTGACTGCCTGTAAAGGAAACGTTAAAAAAGATTAAGCACAAACATTTCCCCCTATAACTACCCTACAGACATAAAAACCTCTCTAACTGGTTCATAACACACCCGTCTATAGTCTTATTAAACCCTTTCAACTGCTGCACATTGGATTTATTAACTGCTTATGTTTTATCACTATGCGCCAAATCATTAGAGGAAACTCTGGAAAGCTGTCAGTCTTTCACAGTGTTGATATGACAGTCATTAACTGTTCTGTGAACAGTCTTTGATATCTCACTGTTGTGGCAATTTGCATACATGAAATCTGGCTGAAGCACCAATATTTTTCTTATCGAGGTTATTAGTGCTGGTTATCATAATTGAAGTCAGGCCGATATTTGTTCTTTGACTTTTGCCGACTGAAGTATTCTTTGATCACTCATTGATTCAGCATTGTACCGTTTCAACAAGCTGCCTTCAGAGATCGTGTGAACTCCAGGATAGGAAAGAGATAGGTCGGATTATTGACATGACTTAGCTTTTTAGTGTTAACCCTTTAAATGAAATGTCTCCTCTGGGTTTGGAGCAAGAAGTTAGATGTGTACATGAGTGAATGACCACCTGATTCAGAATGTCTAAAATGAGCTTTGAACTAGTTTGCTTAGAAGAAAGTGAAAAAATATATATGTTGTCACTCAGAAAATGTAGTTGTGGAAGTGATGAAGGTGACTGGCTGAGGTTGAGGGCCAAAGGTCGAGTTTGCAGCACACTGGTGACAGATGAGTCAGAGATGAAAACATAAGCGAGAAGCACTTTTGTTTGCTGAGCACGAAAGCAGAGAAAAACATTTAAAATGAAATATCAAGAAGGGACGAACTGAACAAGTCTCAGCGGGGCTCTAAGCAGGTTTGTGAGAGCGAAAAACTGAAGTGTCAATCAAATAGGAGAATGTTTATCAAACAGTTCTGCATTTTTCATTTTTAGTAGTTTTTATTATTTGAAAATGAATGGCAAATGAAATCATCTCAGTTTGTGAGCTTTTAAAACGTTAGTTTTGTTTTTTAGAATTATTAAGTCAATGCTGACACACTAACGAATTATGTCCCTTCAGATAGTTTATGATAACACAGCTTTGAAATTATTTGACCTCTCTTTGTTTAAGTCTATGCTTTCCAGTCTAGCATTCACTTCCTGCCTTCATGCACTCAAGCCGTAACTCGACAGCTTTTCTTAATTTAAAATGCGCAGACCTATCAATATGCATTTTATCTGTACCAATGTGTGCGCTGCCCCCCCGGCTGCAGAGGTTCACCACGCGGTCTGACTGTGCAGTTCGACAACATTAAGCTAGAAGTAAGATCTGCAGATCTACATGCATTCCCAGCTTTGAATAGCCCCGTCTGATAGAACCGATCCATTAGGATGGCTATCGTCAATCCCTGAAACGGTGTTTGTGGCACACGGAAGCCCATGATCACCTGTGATTTGTCGTGTAGTTTACAGAAATCCCAAATGAACAGGGTCCCTCAATGAGCCTTTGTAGTTACTGTCATTGTAGTAAACTCTCTATTGAGGATAATCAAACATTACAGTCTTTGTATGGCTGTCGACTGGTTGAACCCATGAGCCAAGTGAACATTTCCACAATGCACTTAAAATGGCTGAAGTGAGCGTTCGCCTTGTTTGCATCTCCCTGTCTGAGCAGTGATGGCTTTGTGTCTTGAAGCGTAAAGGCACCGCAGATTACAGATCACTCTGAATCTCTGGGAGGGATTTCCCGCTTGCCCTTTGTTTCCTTAGGAGCGCCCTACTTTCCACACATTCCAGACTGTATGAAAGTGGTGTTTTCAGGGTACTCCTGCCTCTCCTTTCAAAGCAGGCGCCACAGACCCAGTCAGCTCTGGCTGCTCTCTGCAGAGGATGATGAGCAAACGTGGCACACCTAGTCACCAAACATAGTAAATGTCCACGATTCAAAAACCTGAGACAAACATTTGAGTGTTTTTCTCGAGTGGGGTCTCTGGGGACTGGTTGGAGGAGCGAGTTGTGATTCACGCTTTCATGACTTTTATGGTTATCATGAAAATAAGAGGAGTTGTGGGGGAAAAAAACATGAAAAAAACTAATGCCCAGAGCTTGATCCTTTAAAAATCTTGTTATTCCAATCACACATGTTCACCCCCGCAATCCCTCAAATCCCTTAAATACAAAACCCCAGCCCTGCCTGGAGTCGCAGCTCGGGGCAGGAGAGCTGGACAATGGGCAGCTTGTCCCGGCTTAGCCGGCTGAGTGCGACACATGAGTTGGAGTCGAATGCTTGCGCGCTGGTGTCTTTGGAGTCTCAGTGAAGTTGGTTTGGTATCCACACCCCCGCCCACAGTAATCTCCCTCATCCAAGAAAGGATGAGTCATCGATTCTGTTTATTCACAGGATTCCTCTTTGTGTTCCATTGACACGTTTTTCCACTCGCTTCTCATTGGGATGGTGTGACACCCCCCCCCCCCCCCCTCACCCCCCCACCCCCTTGCATTGCTTTAGGTTTCAGCACCACCCCCCTGAAATGAATGGCCTTCTTATTTTGAGTTAAAACCTCCTTTACGAATCGATTCCACCCTCAATGATAATAAAAATAAAAAAAACAACGAGGGAAAACCCTTCCAACCCTTCCAACCCTTCCAACACAAATGATACATGTGTCTCTTACTATAGAGCACATTAAAAGCCCGTTCAGTTTTCCGACTCCAGCTTCTGCCGTCTAGTTGCGCAGACCTGACTGAGTCATCTGCTTATTATGTTTATGCCTCTCACCATTTTTACGTCACTGGCCCTCTAATCTGTTTGTCTTTTTCTTCTTAGGCAATGTCCTTTACGTTCTTGTAGTTTCGGTCAGTTTTCATTCCTTTTCTTTTTCGCCTCTCCTTTGTAAGCGTAGAAGTATCCTCCAGCCTCCGCTTCTTCCTCCTCCTCTTGTGTCTTTCTCTCTTAACCTTGCATTTGATCCCATACATCCTCACCACATCCTTCCTTATCGTCAGTTTCCTTTAATGCTGTGGCTCTCTCCCTCCTTGGAACCCACCCTGTGTTTACTCAGTTGAACATCCCAGCATCTTCCTATCCCCTCATCTCCAGCTGGCTGTTTACTTGCACGCACTTCAGATGGGTGAACAAAGAGTTATGCGTGCTTCTGCCTGATTGTATTGCATAGAGAACGAGGGTTAGGGGACGTATATTTCTTTTGTTCAGGAGAGCAATCTTTCAGTTCCATCCATCGGCTCTTTGCCTCGGTGGGAGTGATTCATGCATCACGCGTTCTGAAATCAATGGAGTAGGAGTTAGTCTCTGCCACTCCTAGTTTGCTAATGAGTTTGGGAGCTTCAAACGTTTCTCTCAATACCAGCGACGCGTTGCTTTCGTCATGGGGGAGATACGGAATTATGCGGGGCTGATGTCACTGGGTGTGTAACATGCGTGTGCAAGTACGCAGACCTACAAACCTGTCGAGCGCGGGCGCCGGCGGCTGCTTCAACATGCCTGCAAACTAATCTGCAACGAGTTATGAAGCCCCGGTTAGCATGCAATGAGCTTTGGGGAATCCTGCTGAGGCTGTATAAGGGATTAGGCACGTGTAGAAAACCGTGAACTTCTGATCACACGGGGGGTTTTTTTGGGCAGGAGCTGATGTTTTCTTTCTTTTTAATGCGAGGGCAGATGTTTCATCAGCGTGGAGGGGTTGAAAACAAATAAATACACGTCGCAACAAAGACATGTGCTCAATGCCTCGCTGGGGTAAACACACACAAACACACACGCAGCTGTGACCGAGAGCCCCTGCCCTGACCATTGTTTCTATCTCCGTTTTGGAAGTGGCTGTTTCTTTATCTCTCTCCCTGGAGGAGACGTGTGGCCCTGGGAGTGGGATCGTACACACCACCTCCTGTTTACCTCGCTCTCACTTGTTTGTGCGTTCTCCACACACAGCCAGCGCCGCAGCAGCTGACCCAGATTTCCCACTGAAGGCCCAAGTGTGGCAAAGTTATCGTGGTTTAAAAAAAAAAAAAAGTTTTCGTGAGCTTGTGTGGCCTTTTACTTCTCATTTTACGAAGACCTTTCATGGTATCAAAGTAAAGCTAGCCAGTCAACAAGCAAAGTGTGGTTAAGCTTTTGTCGAAAACCTTCATTACTTTAGCTAACAAAAGCATGTTGTTGTAAACCCATCAACCCAAAGCAACATGTATCAGTTCTGCAAACCCAGTCCTGTCCTGTCACCATGTGTGTGTGTTTGTGTGTGTGTGTGGGGTTCACCGGCTTGATTTGCATGCTAGCGGGACAGTTTTGCATGACTGACTGTGCTCGGTTTCTCCAAGCTGTCGGCAGCTCACTCCAGGTTGAGCTTGGTCGGCACACAGGGGACATTTGATTATTCAAATCGCACCGTGCTGCCTGGGGAACAGTGACAGGGAGGTTTGTCACTGGGGGGAAGAAAAAGTCGAATGATAAATGGAGATTTTTTAGATGTGTTCGGAATCACTGAGACTGTAAAGATAAAGGAACATTCAAGGAGTGTTACTTTCAATTGTTACTTTCAAACAGATTAAATATGCGGGGACACAATTTCAATGTGTCATTGTGATCTATTGTTGGGTCTTTGGGTGTGGGGTTTGCATGTGTGCCTTCACTCCAGGTCCACGGCTTCCTACCATGATCCAAAACCATGCATGAGGTTTAATTGGTGACGCTGACTTGGAGAAAAGAGTGTGAGCGTGAGCTTTTGGCTTTTTCTTCCAAGAAGTTCTTACCATGTTCTTACCTGGTCAAAGCACAGTTTGATTTATTCAGCATGTAAAAAACTTCTAAAAAGAGCCCCCGCTTATAAAATTGAAATCTTTTGTAAATGTATTCCTGCCTCTTGCTTCATGTGTTCCAGTTGCCCATTCAGCCTCTCAGTTCCCTGCATTCCTTCCCTTGTCTTCTGAGAAAAAAGGAGACCTTATGATACTAATCCCGCGATTAGTAATGGTGAAAACGGTTTTGTACCCTAATCCAATTGGAGCCTGTGGAGCTGAGCTGCATTTGGTGGCATTTAACAACGTGTGAGCAGGATAGAAAAGCGCAGGGGTTTTTTTTTTTCTTAAAGAGAAAAGTGCACTTTGGAAATCAAGGACAGAAAATACATTCATTTGCAAACAAAATGTCAAAGTTAGAGAGTGATAACGGCCCTGTTTATGACTACCCCTATGAAAGCCGCACAAATGGTTTACTTTTAAGTAATTTGTGTCATGCCTTGAGTCCTTTGACCTTGTTTACCGAAGTTGAATTTTATCTTAATTTGAATGGTAGCTGAAACTGAAGTGCACTAACAAATCTTGCATGATCTCTCTTAGAAAAGGAGGGGGGGGGGCGGGGGGGGCACGAAGGGGTATGAAACTGTTTGCTGTTCTAATATCGTTTGTTTGAATGTGTGTGTGTGTAAGCGAGAGTGCTCTCTGCGGACAATGGGGTCAGTGTGAGAGCTGACAGAATGGGTTTGGGGGCAAATTTGGAGTGAGTGTTAATGTAGCTCAGAAACTTGAAATGTATGTGTGTGTGTGTGTGTGTGTGTGTGTGTGTGTCCGCATGTGGGACACAGTTGGGAGGGGAAATGGGAAAACCGCAGTCATACCTCAGTAGATAAACAGATGCCATCAATACAAACAACTAGTCAGTGGAAGAACCAAATGTGGAATGGCATGTAGTCATTAGGTCTGTATGTTATTGCCCTGTTTCACTGACCAAATGCTGCAAAACCTTTTTATTCTTCCTCACACTGAGGTGTAGAGTCCATGTATCAGGTTGGGTTTAATGTTACAAAAACCAAACGAGAAATGACCTGACATAATGCTCAAATGGTAAACAGTTTTAAAATGTAAACACTCATATATTTGTTTATTATTGGCTTATTATGATAATCTTTGTCAAAATTAGATATTCACATAAAAAACAAAAAACAAACAAAACTGATGGTGTATGAAGATTTCAACAAGAAAAACATCCAATGAAAGTGTGAAAAGTTTGAATTTCCTGTCTTAGGATGCTTTGGAGTTTGGAAGGAGTCAAACAGGATTTCAAACTGAGTTACAGTCAAAAGCAACGGCGGCCTGTTTAAACTTGAGGGCTTGAGGTGTGGACATTAAAGTCCATGAGGTTGGTCGGGTAGCTGTTTTCCGAATAACAAGCCAAATTGAAAGTTTTTTACCGTAGATAGCCAGGAACTGTATATAACTAAATAGCAGAAAAAAGCAGGTGATGTCTGGGAGATCAGAACTGGGGCACTGCTTGTCTCTCAGTGATGGTAATGAATAATCTTAGTTTGCTGCATTTCATTAGCGAGTAGCTGCAGCTGCAGCTGTTTTGCACAACACTGAAATGAAGGTGATCCTTCTGATTCCAAATCTCTGTGCTGACAGAATTGCGTTTTCATGTTTGAACATTTTGAGGCGTCGGTTAATAGATGAGGCTGCAGAAACTCATCTCTAAAAAAGTGTCTCCACAGTTGTCATATGAGCAGTTTAGCGTGTAGCTTCCAACAGTTTCCAACTTTTTCTTTTCCCTTCTCTTTTCATCTTCTCCTCCGGCAATTTATTTTCCCCCAAACCAAAGCCATGCGGCACAACAGACGATGAAAGCAGGCAAAGAAACGGCACGAAAAGGGGATAGGGGGAAAGATTGAAAAAAAAAAAAAGGTTGGGATGACTCACAGTGCGCAAATGTGACCCATTGTGGCCTGGAGCATTAAGCTTTGTGTATTTGTGTGCCCTTGTCCGTAATGGCACATTGAGATTGTGCAAACACTCTTCACATGGCCAGGGTGTGTTTTCAAAAATAATTTAAAACAAGTTTGAAACTAAATACACTGAAAGAAAAATTTAAGGTAATTTGCCCATGAATGTCTCCCATGTAAAACTTATTTCACAGATTTAAAGAGATGTAACCACAGGCCTCCAGTGGAGCTTTGCTAACATGAATCAATTCACTATAATACATTAATAGCACATCATAGATGGAACTTGTCTACAATTATTCATGTCAACTTCCCAGAGACAATAAAATGATTAGGTTATTATCGTAAATGCAAACCAGCTAATGCAGTCAGTATTGTTAGCTGTAATCAGTGTGTTATTCATCAAAAGAAGGAACATGTATATCACTTCCACAAGGCCTTTGCAGTGAAATCGAACCCTTACCTGTTTAAATTATTTTTTTCGCCGTGAGGATTTAAGAATAAATTCTTGTAAAAATCCCTCAGAAGCTTTGCTATTGTATTTAATTAAACATTTTATAGCATTATTGTTTAGTTGCATTGTCCTGGAGGCTTCTTGTTTAACATAATCCGTCTATTTCAGTGGCTTAGTTGATGATGTCCGTCATCGCTGTTGTTGCAGAGCAAAAAAGAAGGAAGGAGGTAATACTTTTGCAAGTAAATGCCACGTCCTGTGAACTTTTCAGATTTAATCTTCGAATCAGTTCATGGTCTATTACTCGCAACTAACAGGAGAAAGGTCAGGAAAGGTGTAGAAAGCATTTGAATACAGATAGTTTTATTTATTTCAGTGAATACATTTCCATGGTACCCTTAAATTGTAAAAAGTAAAGATTTTAGATGAAAGTTTTTAGCAGATTATAGCAACTGATAAAGATAATAAATATTGGCACTTCCTCTTTTTTGTGAAATACATTGTAAGTAACTGCTGTAAGTGTTTTTCTTTGTTACTCTGTGAGGAACTACTAAACACAATAGACTGATAATAAGAAATTTGCTTTATCAGCTGCACGTTGAAATTGACTGATGTGCAAATATATTCAAGCTCTTAAAGCTGTGCTCTTTTTAACATCTGACCAAACTGTACTCTAACTCATTTGCTCATTTAGTCAAAGTTTCCATTCATCCTGTTTTCCCTTTATTGAGGCCTGTTCTCCCCTCTCATTTGACGCTTTGTTTTTCTGTCTATCCTACTTGCCATGAATGAGTCATTTGTTCTTCACAAACAAAGTGGACTGAGACCAGTTTCAGCTTACCTGCCCAGAACCGAGCCAAGGGCAGACAGAAGCGGAGGATGGTGTGGGTTGGGGATGAAGGGAGCAGCCTCCAAACAAAGACTGGTTAAGAGCAAAAGTGAGCCCCTCTCTCATGCCCGGTTAGGGCTCTCGTATTACCTCTCTCATCCCCCTTGATGCTGGGAGCAGAATGAGATGCATTGTCCCTGTGCTGCTGCCTAAGACTAAGCTTCTTCCACTTACTTTATGCAGACTCACACAACTGTACAGTACACGTTTCCATTTACTTTAGCGCGATTTGCTCTCCGCACATATACACTGGACTCATTTCTGTTGGAATAAATGATGTATTCCATGTTACGGTTATGTAGGTACGTATTTACACAGTGGCAGTGGAGGTAATTTCCAAGGATTCCATGAACAGCCTGTTCTGATTTGCATGACGTGGGTGAGGTGCTTGATGTCACTCTGGTTTGTGTACAAGTGCACACAAACAGACACATCTTTGTATACACCAAGGTTTTTTAAAGTTATCCGTGGTATGTGAAAACTCGTAAGTCAGGAATGTGAAGGTGATTAGGTCTCCTCTCTCTGAGACAAGCTATTTCCTTCAAGTATTCTCCCATGAGCTTGCCTAGTACCTTCTTCTGTTCCTTGATCAATATAACTAGCCAACCTAACTTTATACTCTCAAACAAAGAATTGGCTTATAAAAAGTAATTTCTGCTTATGAGGAGCTACAGTTCTGATTGTCTGAGTCTGTGTTAGGTCACATCCTCACTGGAAAAAACAAATATGGATGAGCAAGTAGACCAATGTGAAAAGCAAAAGTTAATGCTTGCGGAAAATGTGCAAAAGGAATGCAGTCTGTGCTTTCGCTGCTTTTGAATTTGAGGCCTTTATTCCTAAAAAGTCAAGGCTTTAAATCCCACTTTCACTAGTCAGCAGTAACCAGTAGTTGCACACCGTTAAGTCAATTTCGAAAGGACAGGTTATTGGCAGCATTGTGAAATGAGAGTACCTAAAGAGCAGCTCCAACAGAGATCAGCATCCTGTCCCCTGAATTTCAGGTTTTTTGGGACATTTTCCTTTTCCAAAGGACTTGGGTGTTTGCTGGCCTTGCTGCATCTCTTTGATCCACCAAGCTGTAAAAGAACGATATGGGCATCCACGCAGTTTACAGATCGTTCTTTAGTCCCGTTAGCATTCAAGAATGTTAACTTTTCTTATTCAGCCTAAGTCTTAGATGTTTAAATGGAAGGCGACAGGTTTCTCGAAAATGTGTCACCTCCCATTGGATAAAAGGTGAAATGAAGTCCTGTTGGCCTTTCTTCAGCCATGATAGAACGGATTCCACCAAATCCAGACGTCTATGCTTTGCACATGCCAAATCCAGGAAAAAAAAAGTTTTAGCATTTTGTCTTTAATGTTTCTGAGCAAAGCTTGTGGTGTGTGAACTTGGTTAACTTGGTCTCCACTGATAAAGTGTGTCCTACAGCTGAAGCTCTCAGCTCACACTCCGTCTGTGAGGTTCCGTTTTACGCTACGATTGGGTTGAAAGTGATAACAGTATACTTTTTGCAAAAACAGGAAGGAACAAAAATACAACTCCTGACATCATGGGAGCCCAGTTTACCTGACTGCATTGTTTAAGATGTCACTCGCCTACGTGTAGGTGAGTACTTACTTTTTGTCTGTCAAGCCCTAGGCTTAGCTGACGTCGCACTTTATTCTGCGTCTTCCTGGAACGAAGCCCACATTTGCTCATGTGATTTAAAGTGTAATACGAGTTGGTCACAAACTACATTTCCAGGTTCACCCTATGACTCCAGGGCACGGTGACTCTTACAGATACCTGATGGCAGTGTGGGGGGGGGGGGGAATAGGTGGTTTCCCCCCTCCATCTGCCGCTCCATATCCTCAACAGCCTGTGACATCACAAGGTTTAAAAATATAACTCTGAGCCACTATTACATTTGTTCCATCAGTAACTCTGTCAGCACAAAAGGAAAAATTCCTGCGTTGCGCCAAGCTGTTGTCAGGAGCTAATGAGGGCAGAACGTTGACGTCTTCGCGTGCGCGTTGCCAAAGCAATCCCTCGTTAAACAGCTCATCATTTTCAGAGAGGTGAGGCTCTTTCTGCGTCCCCCGTCTGATGTCATAATAAGGTGAGTTCCTGGCCAACGGTTGGGGCCGGTTCAATGGGAGAGGTGTGGATATCAAGGCATATATTCACTGGTGTGAAAACAGATGTATCAAAGCCCGTCTTAATCCACAAGAATGCAGGTGTGCGCACGCACGTGTGTGGGCCGGCAGTGGGGTTATGATTTGTTACGCTGTAAGACGTGGATGTTTAAACAATGTCTGTTGTTTGAAGGGATGCAGTGTGTTTCCTCCTGACTATGAAATGGCTGGATAAGGTTCCTGTTGTGATAACCACCTCCTGTTGCAAAAACACATCAGCGGGGAGGACCAAATAGGGCTGTGGAGATCAGGGTGTTTGCAGAGCTCCGTGTCGAATGTCATACACAGCACAGTGATTCCCGTTTATTATGCATGTGTTGTTGTCAGTAAAGATGGCTCCGACTGGTTCTGCAGAACCATTTTGTTTCTCTTATGTATAAAGCAGTGGGACACATCACCAGCTTCCCTGGGACCTCAGGTCCTTCATCACTACTTGCAAAGAATAAAATGAAAAAATTGATTTATTCAGTTAAATACAGATAAATGTCTGTGTTCAGTCCCTAAATTGTCCACCAATGAAACCAAGAGGTGATAATCTAATTTCTTGTGATATAGGAAAGTCTGTATTGATCCTTACCTTTTAAATTCATGCTTGTGCTTTATTTGTGTGGTTCCGAGATTGCATTATAGACCTTAACCTGCAGTTAAGCCTTAATAGCCTGAGTTGTGTTATTCATTTGAAATGATATTCATAGGTTTTGTATGCAGTTGTATTTTTTGTGGCTGTGCTTCATTTTCATAATGTCCTAGCTCTTCTCCAGGACACTGGTTCTCTGTATCTTTTTAGGAGTTTTGCTTCACAATTTTGAAGACCTGCGACCCACATGTTCAAGTTTGCGACTTCCTGTTAAATGGACTGAATCAAAATGCCAAATATTGCTAACACAATACTTTGCAAACAAACAGATAGACACACACACTTATGTTGCTACAAATTTCCATACAACTTGTGTGGATTACAGCTCTAAAGCAGCCATACGAGTAAGTTTGTTGCTGTTTTTTAATTTTTTACCATTGGGTATTCACGTGGAGACAAAATATTTTTCTGTTAAAGACACCAGCAGCAACGATTACTAATGGCTAATGAAGTGCTTGGCAAGGATATGTTCCACCCTAAGTGCCACGTGCGATCTTAACATTCACAGTTTGTTAGTTCTTATCGCTCAAGCCATTTTGGACATCTAAAATAATGTGAAACCAAGGAGGGAAAAAGCTTCTTTTACATGAGCAAAATGCAAGAGTAGTTCAGGGGTTGCTTTTGACGGTTCTCTAGGTTTGTGTCGATAAACTGCACAGGAATAGCTTGTTGGCTAATAGGTTAATTTTATGTAATGTTGCGCGTGCCTCAGTGTGTGTGCTTGTGCATTTCTGCAGCTTGGTGGTCGAAGGTGGCGCACACTGAGCTGCTAGAGGGGAAGTAAAGATGAGGGTGAAAAGGCGAAGCGACGAGCTTTCTCAGCAAGACATCGATGTCAGTGTATTCTTTATTTGAAGGAGGTTTATTTTAAGAACAGTGGCCACATAGTATTTGAATGGCCGGTAAAGCTGAATAAAATCAGCTGAAGACACAACTGTTTCTGGTCATGTGCAGGCAAAAATGCTCTGCTGAAATGATGGGCCTTTGCATTTCTTAATAATTGTCCTAGATGTGCTCTAAAAAATAAGCACCCAGTTATTTGTGCAGAAACCTTCACATTTACATGCTGTCTTCTTTGATTGTAACAATATTGATGTTCAGTACTTAGTGAATGGAGTGTCAGTGTCTCGGAAAATTTAAGTTTAAACCTGCTCCAGAGAGAGTAAATAGTAGGATGTGACTACCAGCTGATGAAGGTGAGAAAAGGCCACAACTTGTTTTTACGCATTCATTTAGATTCATAGGATCATTATTTCCTTGTTTCCTGTCAGCACTTCTAAAGATATATGACAAAATAAAAAAATAATATTTGACGAAAAGAAAGAGTTCCAGACTTTACACCGATGAGTAAAATGAAAATGATTGTAAACAAAGGCAGTAGACTGCGTGAAGAAAGACTTTTCCATCATTCATTTAACTTTGATGGGTTCACTGGCCTTAAGAGCTACGTTAACCGTGCAGGAAGCAGCGGGCCACCTTATCCCTGACAACCTAAACAAAGCAGCAGAGACCTGCCTCAGCCCCAGGCCAACCACACTACCTCATACCCCAGTAGAATGTGTAGGATCATCCCAGCAGCCTTTTTGTTGGCGGACTGTAGACACATTTACGCAAAGTCTCATGTTGACAATACTCCCTAATTTTACCCTCAAAGCTAAATGTAGAGTATACACAAATATAGCGAGACTACAAGTCAAATAATGCTAATTCTCCTCTGGAGGCTGTACAGATGGAAGTCATAAGTGCCTCATCAGATCATTCTATCGAGTACTTTTGCCGAAAACTGGATCATAGAAAGGAAGAAAAAGAAAAAGGGTTATTTTCTGTGGAGGCACAGTGGTTTTGGAGAGTTCGGATAGTATGCTCTTCAGTGGCGCTGTGAAGACTTGTGGTCTGCACAGACGTGGCAGCTGCAGTCGCGGTCGATACATCGTGTATGTTTTGGAAAGTAAATGCAGGATAATATGACTTGCCTTGTTTCTCGAGTTGCTCATCCAGAAAGAAGTGAGCAGCATTAGTGTGAACTTAATTGCAGACGGACTGCTGTTAAATAATCCCTCCTAAAGATGGCTCACACTGGATTTGGTAGTCTCCTCTGGTCCGGGCTGTGAGGGTGTTGTAATTACAAATGGCAGTAATCATCCTGCTTCGCCGTGTTCATCCCATGTAGTTATTACATGAATCACTTCTGTTAGAGGGCTTATGGGCTTTTGGGTCTTTTGTTGAGAAACTTAGGGCCTTTTTGTATTGATGTCTGTATAATCTCACATACTTAAAGACAGTGATGATTATTTAGGTATTTTTAGTGATTTTTCTATTCAAATTCCAAATAGAAATTGAATTGAACTGAAATGATAACTAAAAGGAAGAAATTATTCAAATGAACTGTGAAATGAGCAAACTATGGTAGATAATCAAATAATCAGAGATGCAAAAGACTGCAAAGTTCTTCTGAATTACGCAAAGTCCACCATAAGACACACAAAGATCAGAGTTTGATTCGGGATTGGTTTTTCGTTGTTTTGTGTCATTTTCAGCCTAGGTGTGTCAGACTTCAAGAGGAAGATTGGGGAATTTTTGGCGTGTCTGTGCTAATGCAGGGGCTTGTTGTTGTCTAATCTCTAGAAGACAAGCTAGTTGTTCACATCTCTTATTGTAACCTGTCTTACACATCCGCAAAACATCAGAGATGCATGTTTTTTAATCTTTGGGAAAGAAAATGAGAGTTCTGTATAAAGTCAGACACCACCAGACATAATGTGAGTGGCGGTAATCAGAGCTTTACATTGAATACTTTAAGCAGATGTCTTTTTCTAAGAGAAATACTTCAAAAAACAAAAAAAATCTGAAAAATCACCAAAACTGGAGCTCAGCTTGGTTGACTATTATCATTAGCGTTATGTGCAAATAAGACAATCAAACCAGCCGAAACAGACAAACGAAGACAAAAAAATCCTGGATGGAGCTCTTATTCAGTAGACAGAAAATATTTGGATTCAGAAAAAAAAAGGTTCTTTTGGTCTGTGGTTGTTGACTGTGGTCAGCAACAGAAGCCTGCAGCCGGGGCGTGGTGGAGTTTGGCAGTTGTACAAGCCAGGCCTGCATTTTAGATGTGGCCCGAGAGCCTGTTGGGAAACTGAAAGCCAGACTATGTATGTACTTAAAGGAAAAAAAAAAAAGGAAGGGAAAGGGGGGGAAAGACAGGGTGTGTGTTGCTGTTTGTAAGGAGGGTGTGGCTGCCGTTACGTGAGGAGGTGTATGTGTGTGTCATTGTGTCGTTCCAAGGTGGAGACTAGGGTTCCCCTTCCTGTGAGTTGTTGGAGCCTTGGCCAGACTGTGAATCTTGAATCCACACGGGAAAAACAACAAGAGAGGAGGGAGGGCCCCTATGTGTGTTTGTGTTAGTGAGTGTGTGTAGGGGGGGGGGATCTGCCACAAATATAAGGCTTAAAGCACAGTTTCGTCTACAATCTCATCTCACATGTGCTCGCTAAAAGAGACATTTATTTCAAGGCCCTTGAAGGTATTCCCGTGTGTATGAATTTGTCCGTGTGTGGACCGGTGGTGTCGGGTGGTGCAGCCACTGAAGTGAACCAGGCGGTATTAACTATTCAGGAGAGCAGGGTTTTCCTATGACAGCCTCCCTTGCTCCGCTGATTCCTGATTGACACCCTCATCGCTCATATTTGAGAGCATCATGGAAACACCTGTGCGTGTTTGAGGGCGGCCAACTCTTGTATGACTGATGGTCACGTCGGATAAAGTTTCCCCTTTGTCTTACTTTCCACGTTGATGGAGATGCTTGATATCGGCCTGAGTTCCTTGTGTAACAAGGTTACACTTGTCTGCTTGTACTTGCTTCCCTGTACAGACCAACAGGAACCCTTTGTACTCGTCGTTGTTGTAGATTTGTGGATACCTTGCTTGATCATTTTAAAATGTCATTTCTGGGTTCAAAAGTTTCCATGCAGTATGTATTTTTCCCTAATGGGTTACTAAGAAAACAGCAAATAAAAAATGATGAAAAAATTGGAAAAATTTGAAAGGATTTGACATAATTTTCTCCAATTTGTAAAAGATATCATGCGTCTGTATGCTACATCAGCTAACTGTTTCATGCTTCCATAATGTTATGGCCTTTTTGCTGTTTGTCTGTTTGGGGTATTTTATGTAATAACATTGTGGCTTTGTCCTAAAATAAAGTTCCTCTGAACAATAATTAAATATTCCGTTCAGATAAGATCCAAACAGGGGGTTTCTGAATTAATATGTTGTGAGTTATAAACCAATGACACACACAAAAACAGAAAATCATGTTTTTTCCCAGGTCTGAACATATGTGCAATTTAATCTGATGTGTTTGAACAGTGCACTGAGCAAAGATTCCCGTACAATTCTATTACCTGGGAAAGCCAGCCAAGCATATTTTGAAAACTTATTTACATATGTAAACGTTTTACAAGCCATTACAATAAAACTTCTCCTCTTGAAGCTGAATTCAGAGCTTCCATCAAACTCCTCACACCTCTCAAACATGAGTGTCAGTATAACGTACTCAGGCTGGATTAATATTGGATCACACAGCCCCGGGGTATGATCTGCTGCTCCGCTACTTTCAGCAACATTGACTATTTTCAGAGAGTGTATGCTGAAAAATAAAGCAGCTTCAGTTACTTTCTCTCACATGACCCCCCTCCGCTTCAGTTTAAGAGAAGGAAGACATTGTATTGGTGCGGTGTCATGGCGATTAGGATGCAGCCATTGCCCCAAACGAAGGGGCATCTCGTTTGTGCCATGTAGATGCTGCCCACACGATTTTTTTACTTTGACTAAACTGAATGATGAACTTGATCAATGATCAACTCAATGTATGCATCAACAGTTCAAATGGGAGTAGTTTAAAAGGTATAGGGTATATATGAGACTGTATTTTTTTTGTTCCTTTCTAGTGTCTGACCCATATTACACATCTGTTTTGTATGAATGTATAGCTTGCAGAATTTAAGTTTTTTTTGTCTTTTTTTTTGTCCATGCTATAGTTCCCTGAATGCGGCTTTTATGGGATTTATGACAAGATTTTGCTGTTCAAGCATGACACGTCCACCAACAACATCCTTCAGCTTGTTAAAGCTGCAAGTGACATTCAGGAGGGCGACATGGTGGAGGTGGTGCTCTCTGGTAAGTCTTTCATTTCTTTTGTCTTCCATTCTCTGCTGGCTCTGATGCTCCACCATGGCACGAAAATAGCCATATCAGAATCTAAATGGCCTTCCTTCTTCCCTCTTTGTCTCCATGATCAGTCGCCATCGGCTTATTTTTACCACAGACTCCATATTCCACAACCCCTAATCTCTTCTTTTATTATTTAACTGTACAGTCTTCACTGTTTCTGATCCAGATAGTCATGTGTCCAGTTACACAGTGTGATGGTATCTGGTAATAAAGTGTCACCTCATTGTGCCCCTGTTATCTTTTTTAGCGGCAGCCACGTTTGAAGATTTCCAGATTCGGCCCCACGCACTCAACGTTCACTCTTACCGGGCCCCGGCCTTCTGCGATCACTGCGGAGAGATGCTGTTTGGACTGGTCAGACAAGGACTGAAGTGTGACGGTGAGAAAGACCAAAAGATGAAGTGTGAATTAGAAAAAGTCACTTTGATGACATCTGGGAATTTAGCTGCCCATTAACTATGCTCTAGCTCCTCCAAAGTTCTGCTCACTGACTCTCTGATCTACGCCGCCCCCTGCAGGATGCGGACTTAACTACCACAAACGTTGTGCGTTCAGCATTCCCAACAACTGCAGCGGAGCCCGCAAACGCCGTCTGTCCACCACCTCTCTGAGCAGCAGCCAGTCCCTGCGTCTGTCCACCACTGAGTCGGTGTTCAGTGTTGGCACCGCCTCCACCTGTGCGGAAGACATCAGTCTCATTCGTTCTCACACACAAATGGTACTGCCCTGATTGATGCCAGTGTAAAGTTCAAAGCCTTAGGCAAACAATTCTTACATTTACGTTTATTTATTGGACATACAGATTTGGTTGATCAAGCATTATTACTTTACAAGGAATTTTTACTTGAATTTCTTTAATAGTTAGTCGTGGTTGTTTTCAGATATCCATCTCAAAACTTCCATAATAGCCTGTAAGACTACATTCCAACTGCGGGTGGTTTGCGGTCTGTGCAATTCATGTAAAATGTGGAAAAGATTAGCTCAGACAAGGGAACCAAAGAGCTGAATGATTTCTCTCTCTAAAATGCACCGATTACAATAAAATTCAGGAAGGTCAAGAAAATAGCAGAGAAATATCCGCCTAAAGCAGCTTTAAATTCAAGTAGTACTTGTTATGAAAATAAAAGATATGGCTTACCTTGGTTTAATAAGGTTTTAGGTCACTATTTAGGTTTTACACCAGAATCATTTCTTTTTTTTATGTTCTTTCACTCACATTTTTATTAGACCATTATTTGCTGATACAGTGAGATGTTTTTAGTAGAGAAGTCCTTTATTTGTTCTCCAAGTATTTGACACCGCCCTCAAGAGGTCATAAGATGTTTACACGTGTGTATAGACAAACTATGTTCAGCCCTGAAGTCTTCCACTGAAAAACAAAGTCACTCATTGGCTAATAGTTTAGAAGAGAAAGGCAAGCCTTGAAAAATGAAAGGTTTAAAGATAAATCTTAGATATCACAAACAATACTTTTGACATGCTTTGTTATGAATTAGTTTGAGTCTTTCATCCTAAAGACAAAATCAGATTTACTAATCATTTTGATGTCTTCTTTACTCTGTTAGCCACGGACCCCAAGTGATGCCCGCCGTTTCTACACAGGCCGACCGGTCCACCTGGACAAGATGCTCATGAGCAAGGTGAAGGTGCCCCACACGTTTGCTGTTCACTCGTACACACGGCCAACAGTGTGCCAGTACTGCAAGAGGCTTCTGAGAGGGCTGTTCAGACAGGGTTTACAATGCAAAGGTGAGTGTAGACCAACAGTGACTTATTGCTGCTCATCTGCCGAGTTGCAGAATATCAGATCTTCTTTAACTTTGTTGCGTTGTTCTCAGATTGCAAGTTCAACTGCCATAAGCGATGTGTATACAAAGTTCCCAATGACTGCCTTGGGGAAACAATTGGAGGTGAGGCTTCACATGAGTCAGCTGCGTAAAGTGTTTATTATTCTCATAAACCTGCATGTATTTGATTACGTACGTCCTACGCTTGTCAAAACTAATAACCATACATGTTTGCATTGACGTAACAATAAAACTCACTGGCACTAATCTCTCTATCTTCTCAGACAACAGAAGTAACTCCGGTAAGTATAAGTGGCTCTCTGTACAGGTGCATGCAAAGCTGTTCTCTTACAGCTCTTTACATGGACCGGGTGATGGTTTTTGTGGCTATTGCAGAGAGTAGTGATATCTTTACACAGAATTCCAGACGTATGCACTTAAATTTAAGCCACACTCAACTCCTTCTCCCATTTCTTGTTGCCTCAGACATGCTGAGTCCCAGTACAGACCCTGAGGTGCCAATGGACTACAGCAGTGAGTACGACGCCTCGGACAAGTCTTCAATGGACGACTCAGATGAGGCCTGCAGCATCCCTGGGTCCTTCTCTCCGGACAACAACCAAGATGGAACCAACGGAGACCAAAGGTATTAGACCATTCATAACAAGATGGACTTTCTTTGTAATTTATCAGAGCTCAAAAATATCTACAAAAAGTGTGTGAAAAGATAAACCCCCTTCAGTACTAAGTACCATTCAAACCAGTTAGTTAAAACCATGGGTAGCTTTTTAATGACAGACGATAAACAGACCAAGAAACCAACACAGACTTCCAGTTCATTTGCACTAAAATATACTTTGGGTTATAAGGGTTAAATTCACCCCAGGGGCCTGCAGCCCACCCAATATATATAATCTATATCACCATAACCGATATTTGAAAATCGAGAAAAAATTTTTTTATGTGCATGATTTCTTTTAAATAAATGAAACTATGCAGGTTTGAGTCTGTCTAATATTAGAGATGTAGCTTAATAAAAAAGAATATACAAAAAGAGTTAAATATTAATTGTGATGTCATATTCTGTTTTCTTTCCATAACCATGGCACATTGACACAAAACACAATGATTTTGGCTCAGTGTCTTCAATTAATGTTTTTTTATTAAGGAAAGAAAGTATAGATGAATATTCAAAATTATGCTCACCTATTGTAGATGATTTTTTGCTCCTCAGAGCATCTTTTTATCGGTCCTGTTAGACTATGATCCTCACACAGGACTGCAGACTGTTTGTCTGCTTGGCCAGTACAACAATTCCATTTTATGTACTTCATGCTTTAAAAAAAACTGTTCACAGTATCTTGATCCAAATATGGACAAAACTCAGACGGCACACTTCTGTATGTTTAGGTACATGTCAGGCTTACCATCCATCATTCTAATTATATTTGTCCACACAGAATAAAACACTCTATTTTCCTCTACCACCTCTCTTTTCTCAGTGGGATCAGGAGGGGTGCACCCACAGGATATGATGCATACTTCAGTGGATGAAATATTAACAGATAAAGAAATTCTGTCCTTCTTTTGTAGTGTTTACATCCCACTAATGAGGGTGGTACAGTCAGTGAGACAGACAACCAGAAGGTCCAGCACAGCTATCAAGGAAGGATGGATGGTTCACTACAGCAATAAGGACACACTGGTAAAAAAAACGACATTCATTCTCAGCTCTTCCACTGAATAAGAATACATCAGTTGAGATATGTGTATGAGCTTTTTTCATTTCCTTTACTTCCCAGTCCCTGAGAAATACAAAAAAAAGCCATGAATTCATTTTATTAGTTCAGCAGCTTCTCTGACAGCAGATGTGAGCTTGGGCACTTTTCTTTTTCTGCCTTTATTGCTCCTCTTGTTTATTTTAATCTGAATGTTGGGTTTGGAATATGTGCTCTGTGTGTATGTGTATGGAAGAAAAATCTGGGGAGTGATGATGGAGTTGACTTTCTCTGACAACACAATCACACTCAGCGTTTATACGGTGCATTCCGTCTTTCTCTGACTTTTCTATCCCCTAATATTTAAAAACTATTTTGACCATGAAAAAAACCTCTGTTGCCCTCATAGTGTTTTTTAAAAGGATCTCTGGGTGACTGCAGTAACTCTCTACTTCTTGCTTTCCTGTTTCCCACCTTCTTCTTTCCCTTTTTTTCCTCCCTTGCATCCTGCAGCTTGAACTCTCACTCATCCGCCTATTCCTTTGGAATTTTACTGCTCTGTACTCGTCGCGCTCCTCAGCATCCTGTCTTACCTTTGTTGTTCACTCCTATCCCACCCAACTCCCCAACAGAGAAAGAGGCATTACTGGCGTCTGGACTGTAAGTGCATCATCCTTTTCCAGAATAACACCACAAACAAATACTACAAGGTGAGTCCAAGCTCCGATGACAAGACACACATGTATATGTATGTATGCACCCCTGTTTTTTCTCACCGACTCCTGCGTGCACTTCCAGGAGATCCCCCTGTCTGAGATCCTGGAGGTGCGTCCTGCTAGTGACTTCACACTAGTCCCACAAGGCACCAATCGCCACTGCTTCGAGCTTATCACCGGCACCATGTGCTACTTTGTAGGGGAGGACCCCAACACCCTCCCCACCGTGTCTCCCAGCAATCCCCAGACCGCCCCTCAGACCCCCCCCTCTCCAAGTCAGGTGGCGCCCAACAGCGGAATTGGTCGCGAGGTGGCAAAGGCATGGGAGTCTGCCATTCGCCAGGCGCTCATGCCGGTCATCTTTCAAGATGCTCCACCGGCTGAGGGCAAAACGCCTCACAGTGAGTCCAAAAATATTTTGTTAACTAGATATGGGACCTTTAGAGTAGGCAGATGTTCTTTCCCGAGTTTAACATGTTGATCTGCGTTTAAGCAGGCTCATTGGTAAACAGTGCACATGACATACTGTTTAGACAGATTCTGAAATGGAATCCCACATTTCAGTATTTTTCATACTATATAACCCGTAACCTTTTGTGTGTGTGTGCTTTTTATTAGGACAAGCCTCTATCAGCATCTCTGTATCCAATAGTCAAATCCAAGAAAATGTGGTAAGACTTTATTTGTCTTAGCAGTGTCTCTCTGTCTGTGAGGGCAATAAGCCTGTTGTTGACTGAAGGGGGTTTTCCTTTCTTACAGGACATTGGGACTGTGTATCAGATTTTTGCTGATGAAGTGCTTGGATCTGGACAATTTGGAGTAGTTTATGGAGGTATGTAAAACTAGGTGATGATGACTGAGATGTAGATTTGCTGTATTTCGAAACAGTAAACAATATGTTTTGGGATTCAAAAATGTAAAAAGTAAAATAAAATCAAGATCTGTCATATTACTGAAGAACTCCCTTTGAGCTATTTAGTCACATCTCCTAATAAAAGGACCATTTTTCAGGAAAGCACAGGAAGACAGGGAGAGATGTTGCCGTAAAAGTGATCGACAAACTTCGATTTCCCACCAAGCAAGAAAGCCAGCTGAGGAACGAAGTGGCAATCCTACAGGTAAATACACACATCTGAAGGCTGCGTTCCATGACAGCAGCTTATTTTTCAGGTGATAAACTTTCATAGTTGACAATGGCAAAAAAACTAAACAAAATTGCAGTCTTTTTAGTCCCATTTTGTCCCATTTGTCTTTAAAGCAGATGATGATTTGTTGGCATTTAGCTAGGATATATAATCCAGCATTTGAGGAACGTTTTACAACATTTTATGTAATTTGAAATGTTGAGAAAAAATGCCATTGAGCAGGTAAAAAATCAATTCAGAAGTCTGAACCAGAGATATAAAAGAGGAATGAACAAATCGGGGATTGTCTTAAAAAAGAAAGCAGAAAAATGGGACTGTAATGTTTACTTACAGAGGAATAAGAATGTATTAGATGTATTTTGGGTTAATTAGTGCACTGATCATTATTCTACAGCAGATGGAGACAGAGACTCAAAAGTCTCTAAACTGGTTAACAGACCTGAATCACTGTACTGTTCCCCTTATACTGCAAACTACAGCACCTTAACATTTACAGAATTCAGTTAAAATATATCTTAAGAATAACCCTTTCTGATAAAAAGATTAATTGGAATGATGATTTAAGGAAAAGATTAAGGTAATTCTGTAGTTTTAACTGCAGTACTCCTCATTTTACTGGCCGGCCTCCTGTTTCCCTGCTGCAGTCTCTTCCTGTTGACGTTGACTGTTGCTATTTCTTTCTTCTTCCCACTTCAGTCCTGTTCTGTGTTACTGTTCCCCTCTCTCAGATCATTATGTATTCTCTGAATTTTCACACGGACTGTGTCAATACTTCTCTCCTGCAACTTCTCTCTTCTTTTGTTTCAGAGCACACTCAAATATTTCCCCATCTTTTATTCACCTTATCTCTCCGCTGTGCAAAATTTTCAGAGCTTACGTCACCTCGGCATCGTGAACCTGGAGTGCATGTTTGAAACCCCAGAGAAAGTTTTCGTGGTCATGGAGAAGCTTCACGGTGACATGCTGGAGATGATCCTTTCCAGCGAAAAAGGCAGATTGCCCGAGAGGCTCACCAAGTTCCTTATCACACAGGTGTGTGCATGTACGGAATCTGTTTGTAGCATTCCTTTTGACGTCTTATGTTTCAGTTTTTAAGTGCATGCACGTGTGGGAGGATGTTCTCCCGTTTCTTAAGAAAACAGTATTGCGACATACATACACCGTTTCAGTTTTCTCTAAGTAATATCCTGTCAGTGGGCTTGTGGTCATGTGTTTTTGTGGATGTGCTTGCGTAGATTCTTGCCGCTCTCAGACATCTGCACTTCAAGAACATCGTTCACTGCGATCTGAAACCTGAGAACGTCCTGCTTGCCTCTGCAGATCCTTTCCCACAGGTACAGATATGTACGCGAACATATTGTAAGACACGTAAGACACACAGGAAAGCGACAGTGGTAATTGTAGATATCACACACAGAGGATATTAGATCACTTGATTTGTTGTTGCGAATATGTGTCTCTCACATCTTTTTCCTTTTTATAAAAATGTCCATTGTTTCTATAGTTTTCCTATTTAATCTTCATGTCTAATGATACCACCTCTCCTCTTCTTTATTGCCCTTCTATGGTTTCTCCTCTCAGGTGAAGCTATGCGACTTTGGCTTTGCTCGAATCATTGGCGAAAAGTCTTTTCGTCGCTCTGTGGTGGGCACGCCTGCCTACCTGGCACCAGAGGTTCTGCTGAACCAGGGCTACAACCGTTCGCTGGACATGTGGTCAGTCGGTGTCATAATGTATGTCAGTCTCAGTGGGACCTTCCCCTTCAATGAAGATGAAGATATCAATGATCAGATCCACAACGCGGCCTTCATGTACCCTCCCAATCCCTGGAAGCAGATCTCAAAAGATGGTAAAATAGCAGGAAACACAGAGTTCTGTTATTAAAGTCATGTTCTTTAATTTTTCTTACACCAGTTCAGCTGGTAAGATTTTAAATGTTAGAAACCCATCTTTGTATTACACAATATAAATACCTGAATAATTGTTATTAAATACGAAATGATGTTGGCGACAAACTATAAACTCAGTGTCAATGTAGATAAAATGAAGCTCAACAGAGCAAAAATGAAGGAGAAAAATGACATGACTTTAATAAGTTCAATTTCCAAATTCAAAATAATACTTAATCATCTAAATTCACCTGTAAAGTGGTTTTGATGCGGCTTTTGACTGTAACATATCGCTTTGTGCTTTTTTCCTGTTTCCAGCCATCGATCTGATTAACAACCTGCTGCAAGTTAAGATGAGGAAACGCTACAGCGTGGACAAAAGTCTCAGCCATGCATATTTACAGGTAATGCAAATAAATTAGTAGTGTGCACTCAAATGTACCCAGTGCGCATGCATATTCATGAAAAAGGAAGATGGCCTGCTTCTGGTTGTTTACCCAGCCCACAATTAAGGATAAGAGATGCAGACCCCTCTCCACAGACACTTTCTTTGAGGCAAAGCAAAAGCTTAAGACCTTGAGATCATCTCATTAAAATCTACACCAGACCTGGAAAATGGAAAAATTACAAACGAGCAGCATGAATCCTGGTGGAGGCTGGGATGCACACATTCAAACCAGATTGCGGAAATGAGCTAAGATTAGCCAAAACAGCATTACTGTATGTGTACTCAGTCTTAATTGACCTCAAAACAACCACTGCTAGGAGTGGAAAAACAGTCTAGATATCTCTAAATATTCAGTCCATCCCAGTAATTTATTTCTTTGAATTATTTGAATTATTGTAATAAATATGTCAAATCATGATTTATACTTCAACGGTGGCCCTTACTGGATAGATGAAAACCCCCCCAAAAACAGAAGGTACAATAGAAATCCTCCAATTAGGCCCTATGAGCTGAAACGGAATCCTCATGCTTATCGGTTAATTTCCCAGGACTACCAGACGTGGCTGGATCTGCGGGAGCTGGAGACGAAACTTGGCGGGCGTTATATCACCCACGAGAGCGACGACAGCCGCTGGCAGATGTTTGCCCGGGATCACACCTTGCCATACCCCGCTCACCTGGTGCCCCCCCCCCCTGCGTCGGCCTCCGACGACGAAGGCGGGGACGATGCAGACATGCAAGGCCTGACCGAAAGGGTCAGCATTCTCTGACCACGTGGGACGGACACCGGACTAATTTAGATATGCAATGGTGCATGCTGCGATTGACCCAGACTCTGAATCCACAGGCGGCTGCAGAGAATCCTACGATTCTGACAAGAAGAACTCCCGGAGGTGTAGATTTTTCACGCGCAGAATCTGCCGTGTGCCAGTTTTACTGCAATAAATCCAGCATCTTTCTTTCAGCCAGAGGGTCCCAGCACTTGTGAAATTTACCGCTGCCTTTATGTCTTCTTTCATCTTTTAAATGTGGAATTCTTTTTTTACCAAAAGGCTGTTCACTCATTCTTTCTCTGTTGACGCGATACAGCAGGTTTAAAGTTAAAGTCAAATTTTAACCCTTCATATTCGTGAAAATGAGTAGAAGTGTCTTAGTTTTCTTTCTTTGCAACACAACTCAATGTTAAGCAAGAAATTAGCTTTTTCACTGCAAGCTGAGGTCTGCAAGTATGCTTTTTTCCTCTTCTGCAAATAGTCATGCATAAATAAATGTCCTTAATGTATGCCCTCTATTAATTTCTAATACAATTCTCACCGTATCTTACAGTGATAAAGTTCATCCTCTGTGCTGGTAATTACAAAGATGACTGAGTGTTACTGAGTGAGCTATTTGTTTTCTCAAATGTATTCCCATGAATGCATGTTCTGCAGTGTCCTAAAAACTGGAAGTATTGATCTGCCAAAAAGCTAATCTGCCAATAATTACCTATACTTCGAATCTCCGGTGGAGTCCTTGAAAATATGTGCAATTAAAGATGACAGTGTGGCTTTAAGTGAGGTCTAGAATTGGGTTATTCATTACCTTCCATTATAAAAACCTTTCCTTTATTTGCCTAACAATTCCACCGGCACCTGCAGCTTGAGCTTCAGTCGCATTTTCTATGTGAAAATTGCTCCCATTGTGCTGAAATGCTAACTCTGATCTGTTTCTTAAATCAAGCTGTTCCTTGCAGCGATGACTAATGTTTCTTCACAACTAACTGTATTATACAATAATTCACAGGCCGAGGAGTGGACATGTTGCAGTTGGTTGCTAAGTGCTTCGATGAACAGCTTGGATCCCTAAACTAGATTTTTATGTGTATTTAGTTCAGTTATTGACTATCTGTCCTATGTAGCATGTTTCTTTGTAGAATCATCCAGATATGCCATTGAATGTGTTAAGATGTTCTTTAATAAAAACTTGTAAGCTGCCGCTGTCAAATATGTGTAGACTGTGTGCTACATGCTTGAATGATGATTCTGATCTTTATGACATATATTACCAAAAGAATTAAAGAGAGTTCTGTTAGTTTTGAATTATTTACGCTCCCGCCCGTAAATATTTCCAGCATTCCAAGGATCAGCCAGAATCTGAAATCACGACTAAAAGTGTTTTTTCATTTTCTCCGCAATTTATTCCAGAATAATTGTCACTCAAAGTTTCCGTGACTTTTTGCTCCCTTTGAAAGGGAAATAAGAAAACTGCTAGGGCCAATTGCACAGCAGCAATAAATGACTTCTTACCTCACGGACTGCTGGACAGTTATATTTCCCTCTCTGAAAAAGTGCACATTTTTCTTTGGGCCTGTTGTAATTTCTGTTTGGACATACAGACATCAGAGCCTGAGCACGGCTCTCATTTAGACCCGAACACATAAATAATAGAAGATATGATGGCCTATTGAATGTGTTTTTAGATATTTTCTTTTATAATGTAGTCAACCTGAAGACAGAGTGGCCCTGACGACGTGCCTGTGGCCTTTGAAGAGGATAGTAATTTGTTTTCCATTCTACAGAAGATGCACTTCTGGTTAAAATGCACCTTTTTTCCTGCTTATTTCAACCATCAATGCCAAAGTATATGTTTTTCTCTCTTTATGTCTCATTTTGCCTCTTTACCATACCATACCTTTCAAAGATGTACATTTTTGTATCTGTACTTTAAGCCATGTCTGGGAGATCCTCATCTTGCCAATTTTGGAACCGGAAATTAATTTGACTTTTTTTGCCTCATTTGATTCCCTGAAAATATGTCAGTCAAACAAGAAGAGGATTATCATTATTTTTATACAAAAAGTCTCATTAACAGAAATATATTACAATGGCTTTCAAAATGACCAAATCACTGTTTTATTCACGACTGAATATATAAAATAAATGTCAGAGGTGGAACATAGTTATGCCATTAAAAGTATTTTTAAACTTAGAGTTAAGAGCAGCCATCATATCTAAAAAAGGCTGGACCAGAGGCAGCAAAGACGTGAACATGAGAAATCAAGAAATACATTAGAACTGCTGTATAATCTGAAGGATCTAAATACATCTAAAGCTTATTATTACAAAAGAAAAAAGGGATCTTCACTCAAGTTAATGCCTCTTGAAGTGTTTTTTTTTTTCAGATTTAGTTAAAGGTCCAAATAAAGCCTTAAAAACTATCAATTTACTATTGCATCAGGCTTCTAAGGGTTAAAGCTTAATATAGGTTTTAGACTGATGCTTCCTGACAGGAAGCACCTGCAAGTCTTCATATAGAGTAAGTCTGGTGTTGCATGCTGCAGCTCTGCCTGAGAAGAGAAGCCCTATGCATGCATACAACATCCACCATGCCAGTTGATTACAGCCAGCAGGAGCAATTCAGTTTCTTCCATGGTTAGCCAACAAGTTATCTGTTTCAATAATGTCTGTGCAGGAAAAGAGATATTCAAATCAAAATTCAATTTCCTGTTTACTGAAGTTGTCAGGATTGTCAGATTTACCATAGAGATAAAATCGCACCACAAATGTTTGCTCTTAAAAAGCACCTTTTACCCTTTCCAGAATGTATGAAGTGCTCTTAAAAATGTTATACTTAATGTTATGAGGAAAGGGTCGAGGGGGACTGGAGCTGATCCCGGCTGTCATTGGGTGACAGGCCCCGTTCACATTGGGCAGGTTTCCTATGGTGATGTGGAAATGCTGCAAAGCATTGGTTTGTTGGAAAAAATCATTAACTGTGAGTATAATAATATTGTCTGCGTGATCAATGAAAACCTGTGTCTGTTAAGAAATCTGATCATAAATGTACGGATTAATCTTATCTGTTCAAACATGAGAAAATGAGCCATCCAGTGCTCAGATCACTATCCCCGACCTATTCACACATCTGATCTTAAATGTTGTTGTAAATTTATTCAATGTGGTAACCATTCCGTACACCTAAACTGTAAGCAGTTTGTTATACATTTAGTAAATACACATGCATGACGTTGTTTACCATCTGTGCTACTTCAGCTTTACACTTGCACTGAAAAAGAGCTGATCCTGTTCACAGTGAGGGATGCTGTCTACGCTGTGAAACTAAGTGTGGAAGAGCTGTGCCTAGCCATACTGCAGTGCCAGATATAGTGCCCACCATTTAAAACAGGCTAAAAGAAAAATGCACTGATTTTCTTGCATTTCATAGTAAAATAGGATTTATTTTTTTTGTCAAAGGTCAACTGATATTTTGCTCAAAAGCCCTGCTTCTTTGTTCAGTATCAATAAATGATTTTTGTTTCTGTGTTTTGACATTGTAACAAGGTTTCTTAGCTTCTGAAGTCTGGTTCTTATGTATTTTTTGTCAAATGTTTGAGCCTCACATTTTGCTTCCTGTCATATTTTCTGGGGCTTGGCTCTTTGTAGGTTATTTTTGTATTACTTCCTTTACTTCAGGCTCATCTGGTCCGCATTAACTGTTTGAAACACACCTGCAATGCATTTGTCATTGCGTTCCCCCTCAGTATGTATTCTGCTTGGATTCCTTTGCTCTCTGCCAGGTCCTTGTCATCACTGTGGTTTCTTTCCCCCTGTCAGTTGGCCTCCTGTGTTTAGTTAGTTTTGGATATTCTGTCCCTGTGTTCCCTGCATTGGCAGCAGTTTTTGTTTAGTTTGAGTAAAGCTCGAGTCACCAGAGCCTGATGGTTTCTGCCTGCTTTACCTCTGCATTTGGGACTTCCACCTCCGCTCAACATGCATCATGATATAGTTACTTAAGCTTCTAACTTTTGAAAAGTCATGAAAAACATCCACACACATCCAGCCCAGTAAAGGGCACTCACAAAGGCAATGGAGAGTAAGTGCAAAACGATTCAGCACAAGCTGTTATCTGTGCTAATGTCAAAGAATAGAAAAAATCAGACTCATCCTAATAGCCAGATGATTTTTGGAGTGGCATTCTCTGAGGAGGTAAATAAAAGATCTACTTGTGATGAATAATGAATGATAGGAGGATATTGGGATACTGGAATCCCCAGAAATACTGAAATAGTTTATCAAATGACATTGTAGTTTCCAGAAAATATGCTGCCATCTTCATTTTCAAGATGACACTTCAGGGGTTAAAATTGAAGGAGCTTTATTAGCTCTCTTTCATTTATTTATTTTATTATTATTTTATTATTATTTTTTTCTATTTATTATTCATCAATTTTCACTTTGCATAACATGACTACAACTTGAAAGCCACAGACACACATATACAGTACCTAAAGGGCCACAATAAACACCATGCCGCATTCATTGTGGATTCAATGATAATCCATATCTTAAAGCTGAGACATGTTGCTCGTCCTTTAGGAGCAGCCTGGGACATGTTTATTCATCACGACAGAGGCACAGGGAGGTAGCTGAATTCAAATTTATGCAGCAAATCTACTTGACAGTGCTTAATAACAGATGGAGAATATTCCATTATCGTGAAGTTTTGATTGTAAAGAAGATTAATTTGTTGGGTTGGTTGGATCAATTAGCTAAGCACAGCCCAACTCTGCTGCATGTCAGTCAATAGAGGCAAAACTAAAGGCAGAAACTGCCACAAAGTGTAAAGCAGCAAATATCAAGAATCACACCATCATTATCAGGAAAATGTTTTTGAAAAAATCCTTTGATTTGAACTTGCCATTTAGTTAACTTACATGTGATTCCCTGAAACAGAGTGTTCGACACGAACACGAAAAGATGTGCCGTAATTTCTAAATGCCTCCTTTAATTAAGCCATGAATCCTCTCAATTTAAAGCTGAGAGTATGCACTTTCAGTCGGTTTTCATCATTATTTAACTGTAACTCAAATATGCTTTGGTTGCCAGCTCATATTTCTAGATTTAATCAAATATCACACAAATCACATTTCTACATTTTCCTGCCAGGGAAGTTTAGGTTTAATTGAATTAGTTGGGTTTCAGAAAAAGAGAACCTTGCAAATTTGAAAAGTGGACTGAGGTAAGCGCTAATGGGCTTTTTTTTCCTTTGCCATCATCAAGGTCACTCATCCTAGAAAAGATGCTTCCTGAGATAACCATCAACTGAGTGATTGTGAACAAACAATAGAGAAACTTTGGCTGCTCGGGAAATGTTTTGTCTGTAATTGTGTAACATGATCACAAATTTTGATTGCACTCTTTCTCATGAGCTGCTGGCTGCAGATTTAATGATTGGCTGTTGGACCATTAAGTGCATTGAAAAGCCAGGCCGGTTTACCCTTGCACTTAGGCATAATGGAGTTTAAATAATAATAAATCATCTCTACAAGGCGGTTTACAGAATTACAGAAAATTGCATTGCATCACTGGTTATCATTTAGATACAGTAACAAAAGAAACAGAAGGTGCATTACTCTAATTTGTTTTTTTTCAAACAGATTAGACATAAACTAAAAGGTGTATATTACATTCTATATTATTTCTTGGATATATAGTAGAAGGTCCGTGATAAAGATATGGTAGTTTTGTAAATATTCTTTTGTATGGTGATTAAGTCAGTCTGACCTGTTTCACTGTTTATTAATAGTCACTTGGAGCATTTAATTAACCATTTGACCTGAGTCTGAGTTGCTATCTTTTGAAAGGATTACGCTTTCATCAGAAGGACATTGTGCTCCTTTTTTACATATTTATGTAAAAGATTTATTTGGCAGATTTTATTATTAGTAAGACATTTTTGCAAAGTTTTGATAGAAAAAGTGAAAATATTCAAAATGAGAGGAAAAGCTTTACCATGTCTCCTTCTATTTTGGCCTGATTGTGTGATTTTGTGTGTGTGTTTGTGTTATGTAATACCACACACGTCGACAGGGTATGCGTTCACTTTGCATTAGTATCAGTATGTCCATGATTCACTGAGCACAGCAGAAGATGTTATCATATCACATTTTTCAGACTATTGGCTGCTTTTGGGATTTCTGAATGTGTATGTTATCACATTTTACTTACTTGGGCAACGGCAGAATCATTTTAAGACTGCAGCGATTGTTCTAAAACAGCTCTACACTCATTCAAAATCAATCTCAGTAAAAACGACGCTGATGTTTCCTCATTTCATCAAGTTTAAGTGCATATGTCTCCTTCATGTCCCCACTTATTGTGTCTCTGCCATGCTGTATAATACATAAATGACTCTGAATTATCATAAAGTGACTCATCATTGATTATTTCTTAATCAAATTGAATATTTGATTTTAAAAGCCAGACACACAGTGCCAATGGAGCAAGAAGTCATCACCGTGCCAGATTATCAAAACAGGGTCTGCTCATCAGAGTGAATATAAGTATAAGGATCATTACTCAGGGAGTAGCTTTCCTGCTGCCTTTTGTCATACCAGCTGCTGGTGAGCTATTTTTGCACACCAATTAAAGCCTGGTGTGCTGCATAGGCCCAGTGATAATCACTTCAGTCTTTTAATTAACAAAGCAATTGTAGGAGTAAACTTACTAACTTGTTAAATGCTACCCATAACAGCTAAATGGTGTGCATCTAAAAACAAAGAAAACAAAGCAGTAAGACGAATTTTTCTCTGAGCACAACCACAGAAATAAGTAAACTAGCAACAATGTAACCCAAGGTCAATACAAAAGTTAATTTTCCACGACTGACGCCATGTTTGATGCACCGGCGTTCTGCTTTTTCAAAGCATTCTGCTAAATCACGCTGACTCATTGCTTGCGGCGTGTTTTTTCTTTATATCACAATTATCATCTCACCATCATTTGAACTAAAATTTGGAATGAGGTTAGTGTCAACCAGTGCCAAATCAAAACCTCTGGGAAAGAGGTTTTCGTGTGACGTTATACTTCAGTGCTGTGATTCCACAGACCATCACTGAGCGATAGTGAACTGAAACTGACAAAAATCATGGGGGTCCCCGTTAAAAACAGGTTCGGAGCTTAAAGTAGCAATTCATAGACCATAAAACCATGAAGGGGGAAAGCGATAAAACCTAAAAAGATTTTATGAGGCTGTAATGTAAACGGTTGTTACGGTGCTGGGTTGTAAAAGAAATGACATGTAACATTATAAGCTGAGTTCAAACACGGCAAATTATTTAGATAATAAATTTAAGCTGCCGTCCAATGTGTTTGTATCACCTTCATTACACATAGACAAGCCTAATTCTGCTAAAGAAGGTAAAAACCCAACATTTACTAGCTCCCTTAAAAAATGCTGTTATGTAGGAAGTAAAACAGGAGTATCAACAAAGAAAAATGACTTAATTTACAAATTCCTGTAACGGTGAGTCAAATCCTATGCTATGAATTCAATGTAAATTGAATGAAAAAGTAGGTACTTTCCCTACCATCCTCCTCTCATTTTTCTGTGGCCACATCAGGTATGCATTATTGCAGTGTGGAAAAATGCAAAGTTTACTATGCAAAGTTTACACATGGTACAGCAGTGTTTACTAAAGACGTTCACAGGCTGACATCGACATCTTTGGACATAAAAACATAAGAATATACCAGTGGAGACCAGACGCCTCTGATAAATTAGCTAATCTGAAAAGATCATTAACACCTGGCACAGTGCTTCCTGTCTGTGAACCGCTCTCATATTCTGAACCTTTTGCAATGACGCAACGGAAATTTTGAGGTTTTTCCTTTCCTTTTCTTTTATCAGGCAGAAAACCATGATCTAATATGGGCAAAAACAAGACTGTAGTATAGAAATAACATTATAAAGGTTATCAACATTATAAAGGTTATCAACTACGTTTGTTAACCTTTGTGATCACTAAGACAAAATTAGATTGATAACTCTGAAGCAAAATGAGGAAGTGAAGAAAATACTATGCGTAACGTTTTACTACAGAGTTTTTTCGCCCCCATGTATGAATGTTCATCACAGCGAGCCTCTGAACCATGCCTCGCTTCCTTGAAGCGTGTGTGCGCTGCTAAACCTCCCTCCCCCTACTGTACATATTTCTTCCCCTTTCTGTACTTTGTCTCACTCACCGTGCACCGTGTGTCCCTTCAGCTGTTGCTCTCAACACCAGGCTCTCTTACCACAAGATTGTCAGAAGGAAAAAGAAACCTATTTTGTGTCTTTTGCTTAGTTTGAAGCCAGATCATTTTCCCTCTGAGGGAACATGAAGAGGACCACGGGGGGACTGTTGTTGCATGTCTTCAACAAGCTCTTCGGGGAAACGTGTTTCCTGACCTGCCTCGACCAAAGCTGGAGCAGCTGAGGAATGCATCTGAAAATCCTCACCACTTGGACACCTTTCTTTGACAAACAAGACACACCTCCAACTAAAGCGGTAATACAGAAAACAAACAGGTGAGGTAATTATTTACCAAAGTTCTGTATGTAACGATGTGACATAGTCTTTCAAATGTTTGCCAGCAGTGTTTGCACTCTTTCTTAAGTGCGTGCTGTTAAGTTGAGTTTTATCTGACCCTGAGTGAGCAGTTTCAGAAGGAAAAAGTGACTGTGCCAGAGGTGGTTTGTTTGTACAATTAGGTTGTACTGTTGAACCTCTGCATTGTCGAATATATATCAGCTTTTCTCTCTGTGGCTGTCACCGCAGCACATTTCCGAACAGAAAGCTGTTTGATAAGAAGAAAATGTGGATGTTTAAAGTTGGATTGCAACCCCTTAAAATCCAGCTCTGACAAGCTTTCAAACATGTCAAGAAAATATATTTCCACGTGGTTAGAGAGCAAATCTGGCAGACAACACACCTCCTAGTTGGGAGAAAAGGCAGGAGTTTTATCTTTTAAAAGTCAAAGATGTCATAACAATTTTTGTCAGATGAGTTTGAATTATGGACAGATTAGCTCTGGTTGGCTCTGTTATATATATAAAAAGTTAATTTAGATTTGTATGCGTGAGAAGGGAACAGAAACTAGCAGTTACTGATAATACCAGAGTGGGAAGACCACTAAAAGATTAGTCATGGGCCCCAGACTGATGACTGTAAGACTGATTAAGGGTTTTTACAAATGTTATCATAGTTTCCAGTATTACCACAGAGTCCCAATGCATGTTCAGTTTGAAAATAGTTCCATTAAATCAAATCCATTCAAACACACTTGCGCACACGCGTACTGTGTATGACTGACATGCACTACAGATGTGCTGACTGGACGGCTTCTCCATTATTGAATTTTCTTGATGTTAATTGTGTTTGATGCTTCCTGAGCCCATAAACACACCAGGTCTGTGAGAGAAGGCGCCAGACACACACAGGAAACTATTACGAAAAAAGCCACAGGAAAGTGGTCCACATTTTAAAATAATCTATCTTTTAATACTGAAAACAAACGGAAACTTAAAAAAGTATCTTTTGTAAAATGTATTAACCGAATTAAATATCTGCTCCAAGAACAAACATGGTACTGTTTTTATTTTACAATCACATTATAACTAGCTGCTATAGAAACTTTTTTTTTGCTCTTCCTGTATTACTTCAGAAGCAGCAACTTTTAATTAAATAGGAGGTAGAACAAAAAAATCTCGTATATGTCTGGGAGTTGTGACTCATATCTCTAATGTTCTGCTATAGAGCAGTTTTGGTGTTACATCCAGAGTAAAGCGGGGTGAGATTAAATTGGTTCGTTCTTATCGTGTAAGATGTTCTTAATATTCATTCTTCAAACTCTGACAAATGCCTGCATCTTTTTTTTCTGATCCAAATCATGTTAAATTATGAAAAAAGCATTATATTCACTGCCAACCTTACTCTTTCACAAGACATATATGTCTGTTTGAGAAGAACTGAGAAGACATCCAAATAATCTGACGGGGACAATAGTTTCTAAATGCTCTTGGTATTCATAGAAACAACACCTTTACAAAAAGAAAGACAAAAGAAGTATTCATCATATAGACAACATATACTTGTAAGTCCAACTGTCTTGCATCTGGAGGGATGATTTTATCTCATTTTTCTCTTTAAAAAAATCACATCTTTCTTTATAAAAAAGGTTATCTATGAATTCCAAGGTATGTTAAAAGTGTCTATTAGCTGTTGCTAAAAAATGTAACATCTTTCTTTTTTCTTGTTTTTTTTCAGGTAAATCTCTATCCAGCAAAGGGAATAGAAACCTAAAGACAGAATGAACGTCACAAACTCAACTGTGTGTGTTAAGATTGGAGAAAGTGCCTTCAGCGACTTCCTGATGTCTGTTTACATCCTGGCTTTTATCTTTGGCTTGATCTTCAATGTACTGACTCTGTTCCCAATTATTCACCAAGTAAGGCAGCAAAATATTCTAGGAATCTTCCTGCTCAGCCTTTCCATATCCGACATGCTTTTCATCTGCACCATGCCTCTCTGGATAAACTATTACCGACACGACCACAACTGGAAGCTAGGTGCTGCATCCTGCAGCGTGGCTGGCTTTTTCTACTACTCCAACATGTACATCAGCATCTACTTGCTCTGTTGCATCTCTGTGGATCGCTGTCTGGTGGTCTGCTACCCGCTGCACTTCAAGGCCCACCGATCATCTCACTATGCGTGGGTGCAGTGTGCCGTTGTTTATATTCTAACGGTTGCACTACACATCTTTGTGTTGATCTACGACAATCTCAAAGACGCCCATGACGATGAAAACAGCCTCGACCGTTGTTATGAGAAGTACCCAATGGAGAAGCCAGTGGCTATGTTTAACCTGCTCCGGGTGGGCTTCGGCTTTCTGCTGCCCCTGCTGGTATTGGCTGTGAGCTACTGGAGAGTGCTGGCCACCGTGGGACAAAGTCCTGGCCTGAGTGCCCAGGCTAAGAGAAAAGTCCGTCTGCTCTCTTTCGGAGTAATCGGTATCTTCTCATTTTGCTTTGCTCCATATCACATTCTGTTGCTCATACGCTCGCTGGTCTTTTACAATGCTAGTGACCACACGGCAGGAGGAAGTTACTGCCAGTTTGAACAAAAGACGCACTTCTATTTCTCATGCACACTGGCGATGTCCAGTCTGAACAGCGTGGTGGACCCAGTGCTCTATGTCCTGGTCACCAATGGACTCAAGGAGAAATTGAAAGTGTGCTGTAAAAAGCAGGAACGCATACCGACAGAAGACCGTGCTTTAACAGCATCCAACAAAGGAAAGTCCAATAGTTCTGGCTTCATATAAAGACGTGTATTGGCATTACATACAAGCATGTCATCTTATGGTCAAAACCTCGGAATCAACCTGTACCGCAGTTTTAAACCCAGTGATGAACTTTTTTTTGCACGAACAACTCAAAAAATCTGGAGAGCTAATCCTTTGCATTTGTCTGTGCATCTAATGAGGCTGAAAAAAACATGTATCTCAGGGCTGCACAATTGGACTATAAACTTGTGGTTCCTCAGACTTCTCCTCTAGCAACTGATTTAGTTTGTTGTTTGAATCTGCTTGAATTGAAGACCTCCTCTGTTTTCTATGTCTAAAATGATTGCATGATTGTGTGCCATTTGTATGACTAAATGTGCATTCATTGTCAAGCATGTTGTGCTGTGCCTGCATTGCTTTCGCTGTACAATTGGAGACAGTAAGATAGCAGTGGTTTGAACAAGTGATGGTTATATTAGTTTTAGATTATCTAAATCATAGATGAAATAAGTAAGGAACACTTTTGAAGCTGACATTTAAAGCACAGCAACAGGGAGGGATAAAGATTTTAAGCCCACGTACCAAAGCAATTGTCATAAAGGTAATCATACATCCAGCACAGCTGTGTGCTATATATTTGTCAAGTGGGCGAAGAAAAAAAAATGAGGAGGCTTTGGTGTGAATTCTAATGTGATGGAGAGCTTATTTCATTCCCACCTGATTTCATATTCAGCATTCCCCAATTCAGATGCACATTTCGAAAATAAAAGACAGGAAGAAAGGAGAAAAGCAATTACATGCTTTTGTAGAATTTGAAGTGAACGGAAAAAGTTAAATTACAATAAGATTTTTCTTATGCCTCTATTGATGTCAACAAATTGGACCGGAAACTGTAAAAAGGGATTTTAAATGTAATCTTCAGATACATCTTTCCATGTACATAATCAAATTAAGTTTACAGCTTATTTACCTGTGTTATTGTGGTGCTCTGTTTTCATGTTGTGTGTATTACAATATCTGAATTTAGTTGAGATGTTACCACTTCCAGGGTGGAGGACTATCCAGGCTTTGCAACACTCTCACTATGCTACAACCATCTAATAAAGCTACTGTGGATTAACAGTTTTTATGTATTTTTACACACAGTTTAAAGAAAATATCATCATCAACCGATAAACAACGACAGATTATTCTGAGACACTCCATAAAACCTAACCAACTTCCATGTCTTTACAGAGCCCATCGGCCCCCTTTGTTTTTTTTCTTAAAAAATCACTCATTTACATGCAGGAACTAGACAAAACCTCCTGTACTGTGCGCCCAACAACGAAAACATGCCAGTGTTTGACACTAATACATTGAGCTTCTGACCTGTGATGAGTATTTGTTACATGTCTGTTCGTGCCCATAAGGTTACGGCTCACCCCTCCCTGATGATCTGCCGTGTATTAATCTTTTCCTTTTTACTGGGGCCTTCAGCTCCAGAGATGACTCAAGTGCCAACAGAGCTTACTTTGACTTGGAAATACTTGACAGTGACTGCCAGTTTCTCTTCTTGATCCTGCACTGCAGTGTGGGTAGATAGAAGAGGAAGTTCAGAGTCCAAAGCCTGACTGATTTTCATTGGAACCTTTCCCTAAATGCATCACTGAAAATACTGTGAATACTGCCATCTGCTTTCTGATGTAGTATATCAATTGAGTTCAGAGATTTTAAATAGGTCTTTAACTCTATTTTTCATCCGATATAAGGTCAAAAAATGTTGGCATTCCAACCTTTGTGAAGATTCTCTGCTCATTTCCAGGGTTGAGCGTTGTGAAAGCAGGTTCCTCTTTTGTAACAGTCAGATTTAAAAAAAAAAAGTGACTGTCATACACATGTCTTTGGAGAGGCACAATTGCTGTTTCTCTTGTTGCTGTATGTCATATAAAAAAATATCAGTACAGTTTACACACAAAAAGTCACAATGTGACGGCTGGCCAATCAATCCCTGACCTCCCTTTGACACAGCTATCAATAAAACTGCAGAGCTAATCCAGTGAAAGCCTTTTCAGAGCAATGTTGCTGATCTTTTACTGTATCTCTGTGACCTATGGAATTGTGCCAAAGGTCTTTACTGGAGACTGTACTTAGATTATGTACCCAGTAAAAGAGAGGTCGAGAGCAATCTTGAGGGTAGTAGACAATTGGAAAAAGTAATCTTGTTTAAGTTTGAAGAAAATAAAGTTGCACTCAATCACCTGGGAACATTAGGGTTAGATATTACAGATCCATTTTCTCCAGGAGCAGCTCTTAATGGGCCAACTGAGGCAGTTACCAGACTCCTTGAGAATCGATACAGTATGGGTTCATTGATTAGCTGTTATGACTAATAGCCCAGGCTTGGTCGTAAATGCACTGTACTGATGAGCTATTCTTGGGCATTTTTAGTGCTAAGTAGAGTGCTGTGAGGAACAGAACAGAACACTTTTTAATTTATTTTCCCACAATGGAAAATCTCTACTCACTTAATATTTAATTCCATTAGCAGCATATCACTGGTCTCCTTCAGCTCATTATGTTATTGTGTTCATTTTAATTGAACATTCGGCCTTGATATTCAGACTCCTTTAATTAGTCAACCAAAGCGGTTTTTAATTGTGTAATTATAAAATAATCAATAACACAATGTAAAGAAGTATATATTTTGTCTAATGATTGTTTGTGACCACAGATAAACACTCTGTCATTGGTAGAGTATGACATTTTTAACCAAAGAAAATATTTACATGCAAATTTGGTCTTTAGTGCTACTTATTAATGTTGAGTGTTTGTCATTAGTAAAATTGTGAGCTCCAAACAATAGAGCAGCACAATTACTGTCTAAAGGTCTGTGTTAATTGTAACTTGTTGATCAACACGGGGCATCCTAAATCACAGAGATTGAAGGATTCTCAGCAAATAGGCAACAGAGTTGTATATTACTCTGCTTAAACTGGATCAATTCCATCTAGATTAGCACAAAATCAAAAGATCAATTCATGTTCTTTCTTTTTTTTCACAGCGAGACAAAAACAATCTTGTCACCTGTTGTGTTCGAAATCTGCTAATTACAGCACACATGGAGAACTACAGGGATAAAGTCAAAGTTACACATTTCTGTAAAAAAACAATGTTCTGTGTTGAGAGACAAAAAAAAAAAGAGTAAGAAAGCCCCAGACTATCTACACCGTGAAATCACACTGGCCATGACACCAGTCCATGACTATGATCAAGTTTAGTAAACCTAATTAGCAGTTTGTGATGAGTTGGGACCAGGACAAGTAAGCCACTGTTAGCACATTTGAAGTACTGGGTTCTGCATAGCATTCAGTGTGCATGTTCTTCCCCCTTTGTCCTCCTGTCTTGACTAATATTATCAAAAACAATTTTTGTGACATTTCGATAATATTTTTACAGAACATATTTCTATGATCTGTGGTGTTTACTCTGTCAGTTGACATGAAAAACAAAAGAAAGTCCTATTGAAGGACACAAATCAACAAGGGCAGGTCCTGCATTTATCTGATGAAGGGCTATATAATGAAAAAAGGGAAAATTACACACATGGATTACTGTGTGGGTAGTATGGTGGTGTGGTGGTTTGCACCATTGGGTTCTCTCCAGGAACTCCGGCTTCCTCCCACAGTCCAAAAACCTGCATGCTAGGTTGATTGGACATTCCAAATTGCCCTTAGGAGTGAGTGTGAGTGGTTGTTTGTCCTTGTACGTCTCTGTGTGTGGCCCTGCGATGGACTGGGTGTATCCCGCCTCTTGCCCATTGACCACTGGGATAGGATCCAGTTCCCCCCCGCGAACCCATTAGGGAATATGCAGTTACGATAATGGATGGATGGATGGATTGTTGCGTACAGGCCAAACAATCCGACTGTGGAATTTCACAATCACTGGCACTCAATTAAGAAGAAATTAAGCACTTTAAATCAGTGTGGGATTTCTGATCATCACCTTATTTCCTTTAAAGCCAAAATTATATCGCTTTATTTAATCCTATTTCACGACTGAGATTAAAATGATATGGATCAGCTGTTGCTCTTTAATCAGAGGATAGAAGCTGAGAAACAATCATTTAAAACTACCGTTCAGAGCTTAGCTAATTACATTGTTAGCACAAGAAAAAGCCACAGCTTGATCTGCTCGTATAGTTTAATAAGATAATGAAACACCAGAAGCAAACCACATTTGTTTAGCAAAGTCAGACATTTACCAAGAAGCACCGCAATAATGATCTCACAGGTGTACTACTTTAATCAGTGAGACAATTGTTTGATCAGGTTTACTGAAACAAAAGAAAAGTGCACATGCTGTTAATATTACTTTTCCACATTAAAACATATTTAGGTAACTCAGAAAATGAAAATCTGGTTCAATTTACACTGATTGATTACATTCTGTCTGAAAAAAAAACTCATTTTGTTCCCACCAAACAATTCTTTGCCAATAACCCTAAATGACTGTATCGGTCTTAGGAAACTTGTATCCATGAATCAGAAATTAAATTAAATTTGAAGCAAAGAAAGAGCCAGAGAAGTTATCCAATTAACAGAGAAGGCGGATGAAAAGGCTTTGGGTTTAAATGGACATGTTAATCAGGACTCCATTAACAAGCTGTCTGTCTGCTTAGTGTGAAGGCCTTATCTGCTTGTCACTGCTGACTGTGGAGGGTAGAGAGATGATACAACATTTTACACCCACAGTGCAATCATTTGGCTTTAATTATGCTGAGATGTTTGTCCTTTATACACTTTATAGCTAAGCATCTGGCTCACTACATTATGAGGCTTTGGGACAGTGGATAAGGAGAACATAAAATTCCCTTTTAAACAAGAAGTTCTGCTCTAAATATTAAAACTTTAAATCGTTCACAAAAAGCATTAAGACTACAATTGAATAAAAAGAACAGAATGTTTTCACACGGTTCAACTGGAGAGAAAATAAATGCAAATGGAGTTCTCTGAATGTGGAAAAGGGACAGCTGGTATCAGCAGCACTTACGAGAGAGCCGGAAAAACACCAAAGATGCACCGGGTATTTTCTTCTTCTAGCTTGGCCAAACAAATAATTAGGATTTTTCTTTTCGGACAATCTGGCAATTTAATCTGTGTAATATATTTTTTTTATGTCCTAGTGAGCAGGAAAATAAAAATTAAATGTCTGGAGGACAAAAATGAAGAAAACTAATTCCAGTTCCATTCAAATTTGATCTGATTGGTCAGCTCTCTGGTGAGTCTGGATCTCATCTGATAAACAAGGTTCGAAAGCATCAATCTTTTGATGATAACTTAACAGATTTGATGTCAGCACAGATGTGCTTGTGAGCGACTGCATTGTTCATGCTCTGAATATCAAGATGATCATTGTCTCTGTCTTATTTTCCAGGCATATCTAAAGCACTGGCTGTGTTTGTCTGGGAACATCCTTATGAATTTGGTACTGATTATGATGTAAATGAAGGGTCAGAGGATGTTAGAAACGCTTAATCATTCATCTTTCACTTCTGTCATCACTGATGTTTTGACCCATGAGCTGTGATTAATAACACTACGTACACAGATAAACATACATTTCCATATTGACACTGCGGAACTGCTATAAATCATACATTTTAGGAACAACACAATAGCAGAATACAAAAAACAGCTACTTAAAGTGCTTTTAATCTAAAGAAATAAAATGTTAATCAGATGTCACATAAATTAGATGGTAATAAAAATGTAATCGCAGGCCAATGTCCTTTTTAATTCTTCCTCTCGGGCTGAAATGCATGTATGGTGAGAGTAGTTCCTTATTCAGTAAGGTGTCTGAAGCTATGTGTTTACAGGAGGTATCAGCTGTTCCAAATGGTTTTGTCAGCCTCATGGCTGGTTTATGCCTCTGCTGGCCTTTCAAGATGAATCTGCTTTATGTCTCTGCCAGCAAGTTTGCTATCAAGAAAAACAAAGCGACCCAAATAGACGGCTTAAACTTTCCTCTGCTTTATCATTATATTTCACACTGTCCACGGCCCAGTCTCGATCTGCTTCCTCACTTGTGTTTCATAGTAATTAGCCATATTTAGCTCTAGACCCCATGAGGGTCAGGACGAACCCCTTAAAATCACAAAATGCTGGAAAGGCATGATGAACAATGGTTTATATGAACGTTGAGCGGTATTGTTGCCTTCTTCACCTCCAATATCAACAATATCATTTGGATGGCGATGTTGGCTTGTGGCTAGAGATGTGCTCTGCTTCTTTTGAACAGCTAGATAAGTTATACCCCAAAAAATCAGCTCCTTGATGTCACTCCCTCCACCATTCCCCTCTGGCGGTTGCGGCATGGGCAGAAGTAGCCTTTCAGGTGCATGCGCACCTTACTGTGCAGTGAGGCGTAAATGAATGGGTTGTAACATGCAGAGCTCATTGCCACTAAATGACAACAGACTTGTAAGACATTTATATAGCGCTTCCCTATGATGAGGAAATTCGGATCCAGATCCAGTAACAGGTTCAGCACCTACAGAGCAAAAACATTAGAATTATGTTTAAAAGAAGAAAGAAATAAAGAAAAAAACAAAAACACATCACATTTTCAAAAAGGTCAGAAATAGCGGGCCCAAAATCGTCGACATCTTTAAAAATAATTTGTGAGCTTTTACAGCTTTTCTTTTTGACATTATGACTTACATGTAGATGTCACTCTAACTGTTTCACAGAAATTGTAACATGAAACACAAATTTTACCAAACTCGTATTTTACTATGATGTGTAAAGAAATGCAATGGTGTTGAAAGCTTATAACAAACTTTCATGTGGATCTGAAATAAAACTAAAGCACCATTTGTGATATTCCTATAAGCTATGCATGCAAAAACTCTTGTTCTCTGCAAATGCAACACAGTGTCAACATTATCTCCCTCTTCAAACTGAAATCCAGATTCTTTGGCCTTCAACATGGCTCATTGACAACATAATGTTTTATAGACAATAATGTGATGGTGGGCATCTGTGTTAAATGATGCATGAAATCTAATAATTTCAAAGACAGTAAAGGAATCACTTATTGTAATTTCACTACCATTGAGCTTATGCTTAGCTGATAGATCTAAATGGCTGAATGTGCATACTTCCTCCAGATATTCCTCGAGTTAAAGAGAGAAGAAAAAAACAAAAAAACAAACAAAGTTTGGCCTAAACTGAACTGTTCACATTTAGTTTTTCCTCACATTCACCTGCAGAGGTAGCCAGCAAAGGGCGAAAGCCAGCACGGAGGCCACCAGCAGAGAGAAGGTCTTCCTCCTCCTTTGACTCCAGCGTTGCTGACTGCTGGACGGCTCACCGGGGACTGAGTAGCGTCTGAGGCTGACGGTGATGGCACAGTAAGATATGCTGACAGACAGCAGGGGGATCATATAGGAGGTGGTGAGAATGAAGCAGGAGTAGAGAAAGCGTAGATTGCCGCTGTTGGGCCAGAATTCCTCACACACCACCAGGTCAATGCCACTGGGCCGCAGATCAAGGTAGCGAGTGTAAAGAGATGGAGGTGCGGCCAGGGTGAGAGATAAGAGCCAGACACCCAAAGTCACTGCACCACAACCCCACACAGAGATTCTTCTCCGTACTGGGTGAGCTGAAATAAACAGAAGTCACAATGTGAGGTGCCTGTCTTTTTTTCATATGCATGTTAACCACCACTTATTAACATCACCTCATTATCATCACATTAGGTCAAATGAGTAAATCATTAGTTTAAAGTGTGGTCTTTATCAATCCCATGGTTATGAATGACCCATGGAACTCAATGTTGTTCTAGTGGATTCATATTTCAACCATATATCAAACAGAAAGGTTAAATATTAAGCTTGGGTTGTTTACCTACAACAATGTAGCGGTCCACAGCAATGGCTGTGAGTGAGAGCACTGAGGCGAACACTGTGGCGCATTGCAGCAAGGGGACTAAGTGGCAGAGAGGTCTTCCAAAAGCCCAGCCATGGCTGTCGAAGGCATACGACACAGTCAGCGGAATACAACTCAAACACATCAGCAGGTCCCCAGCTGCTAAATTACCGATGAAAAAGTTGGTGGCATTGTGGAGTTTCTTGTCAGCCAATATGCAAGCCAACAGGAAGGAGTTTCCAACTCCGGCAACAACGACTACAAGGCAGTAGAGAGGCAGAAAAAGAGCCCGGAACCGCAGGAGAAGCTCCATGCCCACGAACATGTCTAAGGGGTCACTGTTGTTTAGTCCTTGGCCTTTGGTGCCTTCTTGTCCTACTGTTTCATGGCTAGTGTTAGCATGGATGGTCAAGTTGTCACCTGAGAAAATCTCCATGCTCCTGCAGATAAAACTTAAAGACAAACATAAACATAGGTAAATCCACCAGTACAAGAAAATGGAGGAATTAATCAGTAATCATTTCAACTTTGACTACATGGTTGCTAGCAGAAAAAAAGTATTTAAGGCAGGTTTTAAATGCCAAACAATTATGGAATATTACAACATTATGTCAACTGAACAGACAACTTTATGTTTCAAAAGTTTAATAAAAAGACTCACCAGACAGCCAGTAATCCCCAAAATAACAGCTAACTTTTCCTTTTAAACTCTCCTGAAAAGGCAAATGAGATGGTACCATCAATAGATTACGAGCTACCAAGCATGTGCGCTGTCAGACAAATTTCCCACATACATGAGTTTACGCAAACGTAAACAATGATTTTGATATAAACATTTTTCTAGTCTACCGGATTAAGACAAATTGTTATCTCAGAATAAAACAATAAGGGCAATAATGATAATTAAACCATAATGACTCTTCAAAGTAACATGCATGGTATTCATACACAGCATTATTCTCGCGACAAAAATAATGACAAAAAGCAGAAGAAATGGCTGTGTAAAGTGTAATGTGAAGCAAACATTTTTCTTTGAAAAAGAAGAAACTCTCAACGGTGCCTTTTGATTATATGGACCACTGGAGAGAATGAACGTGCCAACATGTCACGATATCTCTTCACTTTATAAAATCTCTAAAGCTCTGACTGTGGTGGACATTAAGCTTATGAATGCCTCGCTGACTTCACTTTTAGTCCCTATTTTTGTCAAATGACCTTAAATGTACAAATTATTAATAGCTTTAAAACTGCTGCTCTTTATGCTGCATTGGGACTCCAGCGATAAAGTTCACAGAGGACATTTTTGAAACCATCATGGAAGTGTTAGGAGATTTTTCCCTGGCAGCTTTCTTGTGAGTGGAGAAAATTGTTTTCCTTTTGATTTCTCTTGAAGAAGACTCAAAAGCATTTTGTACCGTGTCCACAGAGCTAGTCTATATGATGCACATTTTTCTAATTTCCCAGGGCCTTGTGATGTACCATGCATTTCAACATTATCATGGCTTCTTCCTCAACTTGCGCCAAAATCCAATTTCTTGCTAATTTGCAGGACAGCTGTTAGCTCTACAGTGCACACACGCATAAAGATAGTTTAATAACAGTTGAAACTGGTTCTTGTATAACCTGCATTAATGTTAAAGACGAGATTAGTCTTTTCACATGATTAGAATAAAAATAAATTCTCACCCACAGAGTGCCTATTAAAAGCTTTAACAATTCATTTACTGTGCAACAGAGAGATGTCCAAATATCTTATACTGACAGAACTGAATTAGACAATATTTAAAAGGATATTTATGGTAGATTTAGTGGGGTATTATAGGTTCAAAGTCTTTAACATACATACACAGTTGTGTGCCTGGTATTTACAGGCACGATGCAGCATTCTCATCTTGCACAGGTGGCTGATCTCCATCACCATGTGGCCTTTAAGTTTTGGAAGTTAATGTAAGAGCAAACAGCTGCATTGGCTATAAAGTAAATCAGTGCCTCCACTTCAGAATGTCAGTGAAGCTCTTTCATCAGTCTACTTCTCTCGGATCTGAAATCAAAATCGTGACCTTTCTCCACACAACACTGTTTCCATTATATTGACTGTGAAATATATTAGTTGTTTTTCCCAAAAGATATTTTAGCCAAAATGCTGTTTGAGTGCAGTGAACCAAACAAATTAACATCAATCCACTTTCACAAGTAAAGAGCAATATGTTGTGCATAGGTGCACAAAATCCATTGATATCAAAACGTTGACTTGTGTTTGTGAATATTAATGCTGACATGGATTTTCATGACTAACTCTAATGTGTAAATTTTAAGGTGGTCACATATTGGCAAGTAAATCATGGTTTGGAATCCCTGCAAAGCATTTTGCAGCATGTGTCTCACTTTCACATTATCATACATCTAATCTCAACAGCTCTTGAACAACTGAGCTAATGCATATTTTGGAGTAAATCTGATCGTGCAGTTTGTGTAGATCAACAGTGAGGATAAACCCACCGGACTAATGCAAAATTCTTTTTTTGTTTTAATGGGTACCACATTTCTTTGGACTTTTTCATTAAAATGGTGTCATTGTTCATTTATTTAACACCTGGGAGAGTCTTTGAACTTATTAAGGCTGAAAGTCTGTTAGCCAGACAGATGGTGCAGCTTACACACAGGGACAAAAGCAAAGTGTCAGCCTCCCTCTGTGCTTTCAATCAGGGAACATATACGGAGAAAAAACATTGCTTTCAAATATTTAAGAATCCTGCTTTCCCTGTTTGAAAAGTCTGAAGAATGTAAAAGCATTCCATACAAATCCACAAAGGACATTTAATTTTAGAATTCTTTTGTAAGAATTTAAATTCTTTTTGTAAGAATTTAAGTGCAAAATCTCTTGGAAGCCAAGGCAACTGCCATTCAAAGGTGATTGATTTTTGCAGAGCAGGAGGACTCACTGATTGGCTTAATGGCTATGATGCGGCGAACATGTTGTTGGCTTTGAAAATCATTACGGATTAAAGCACCTGAACATCAGCAGGGTATTTCAGCCAAGTGTGTTATACCCATTGACGATGTTTAGTTAGAAAGTCTGCATCAAAGGTTAATGAAAGCATGAGTTTTTATTGTGTTGGCTGCTTTGTCCTCACAGAAAATGACAGATAAAAAAAATCAGCCTATTAATAAAGCCTGGGTTGAGAAAGGAGACAGTACAGCTGACTCTTTAATCTCTTCACAGCAAAAATAAATTAACTCAGCAGATTAAATCTTTAGCAGATGGTTCCACTTGAATAACCTGATGTGTGTACCGTAGAAATCCGTTAGAATGGCCTGATAATGTTCAGTGTCCACCTTACAACCTGTTTGTCAGCATCAGCTCGTCTCAGTTGCAGACTGAACTATGTCCTCTACTCTTAATTTGTCATGACCATGTCAATTATCCACAGAATGAGCATGACTCTTGATCCCATCTGGTCTCACAAATGTCTACCTTATCTGACAGCTTCGAAGAAACCCACCCTCGCCTAGTAACGCTGTTGCCATGGCCTTTGTGGAAATCATCCAGACCCTGCGGCTAATTTGTGAGGCGTGATGAGAATTGAGCACCCTCAAAATGCAAAACAGGAAGGACAGAACCAATAGATGCTCTCTCATCCAGTTTAGTCTGCTTTTTTTCCACAGTACAAACTCACATTCACTTTTTTTGTTCCACTGACATTTCCTGAATGGAGCACTTAGTGGGAATTTTCTCTGTCCATCATTCTGGGGCTGCTGAGGCATCCAGATAAAGCTGGAGCCAGAGGTTATACACATGTAAAACATAAATGAGGACAGAGGAAATTCTAAACAATTCCAACTTATCTGTTTGTCTAAAATTGGATTATCAAGCAGACTCTGCATCATTAGTATTCAGAGAGCTCGATTATTTAAGTTCAATTGAATAACAGATATTTGTGTCTCTATATAAAATGTAATGCACACAAGGGAGATGTTTCTTACTAATTTTCCGGTTTTGAACGTGTGTGCTGACAAGAGGTGTTTTAAACTTTAATTGAACTTTCTCAGAACTGCTTTGCTGTGTCTCCGTTTCTGCAGGGCTGATGATCAACTGCTGGCTAAATGTTATTATCGCCTGCTGACCATTTCATTACCAGAGGTTAAAGTCTTTCTAACAACATTGGCTCTGGCAAGCAACAACTTAATGCTTAGGACCTTAAGGTTGCCGTGTTAAACTGACTTTATACAGGAGGACTCAGCGGATCCGCAATTGTCTTGTTCTCACATTGTCTATATACACATATGGACCTTCGATACCAGCCCAGTCTGTACTATATAACCCCTCTGCCAGTTTTCGTAGGAATGGAGCCTATCCCAGTATTCAGTGGGTGAGAGACATGCTACACCCTGGACGGTCCGCCAGTCCATTGCAAACATATAGACACGCAGAAACGAACAACCATGCACACTCACCCCTAAGGGCGATTTGGAATGTCCAACCAAGCCAGCATGCATGTCTTTTTTGGATGGTGCGAGAAAGCCGGAGAACCCGGAGAGAACCCATGCAGACACAGGAAAAACATGCAAACTCCACACAGAAAGGTTCTGGTTTCCCTCTGGGAATTGAACCCAGAACCCTCCTGCTGTGAAGCGATGGTGCTACCCACTATGCTGCCTGATATATTATATATTATATTATATATAAATAAAAATAGATATAATATATTATATTCATAAAGCATATATTGTGTGAGAGATCATACCAGAAGAAAATTGCAATTTTCTTTGAAAATATTTTTTTAATTTCACTTATGCTTTCCCATTTAAAAGTAACAGATGTTGATAAATTAGCCTCCCTGAATTGGACCATTTTAGGCTGCTGTTCTTACTTCTGATTAAACAATATCAGACTGAAGTAATTTTCAAAGGCAATTGGTGATTAATATTTTCTTTTTTCTAGAAAATAGAACTTGACCTCCTGTAAATCATACTTCTTAATTATAAGCAGAAGAAGAAAGTATTTTTGAATTTCATTCTTCAGTAGATAAAGTATCTTACCTGTGCAAATTACAGACAATTCCTTTCTGTTGCCTCTTCACTTCATGAAATGGGGTTTTCTTTTTGTGCCTTTTTGTCTCCTTCGCCTTGTCTTACAAAGTATAAATCTTTCATTGCAAATGGTCCCCTTGAAGCTTAAATAAAAGCCCAAAGAGATGTGGGGAGTCAGGCAAGGAGATGGTGTTTCTCACTCAGTGCTGAGTGAAAGCGACAGAGGAGGGGAGCGAGAAGAGACCCACATTTCCTCTCTCCCTCAAGTCCGTACAAAATGTTCACCCTCCCACATTTTCTCCTTTATTGTGTCTGCATCCACACAATCACACTTTACAGGTATACCAAAAGCCTTTACTTAATCTCGTGTTGAGAAAAAACCCAAATTCTTCTGCCGTCTATGAAAGCCTTGATGGAGATATTCCAACACCTGTAGAGGAATGGAGGAGAAAATGATCATCCATTAAAAAAATTATCATAATTGCTGTGTTTCATCCAGTATGTGATACGTTCATTGTCTATGCTGCAAAGTATAAACACAACTGCATGATAAAATGAGAGATTATGGAATGTGTAACATAAAGTTTAATGTTTTTCTTTGCTTTTTAACAACTACAGCTAGATCTGTTTATCACCATCTTTATGTTGCATGTATCTTTTACGAAAGATAAACATTTTTAAAGGTATAACCACCAATGGCAGCTTGCGTATACCAGGCAACATTTGTAAAGTTATTCTTTCACTCTTCTGCCAGTTTGTCTACATTTGTCTTTTCTTTATGATATAAAGCCCTCACAGAGGAACCCTGCTGATTCATTGACGCCAGCTGCAATGAAAGCAGCGTCTTATAATGCTGAAGCTCTTTTTCTCTTTTCACAGTCTCTCTCTGACGGAGGCTGCTCTGTATCACTAATGCCAAGTGTGTGATATGGATCTGACACTGGAGCACAGAAATCTGCTCTACAGGTTCTCTGGCCGTTTCTTGAAACAGTAATTTCGTAGACCAATTCACAACAAGACAAAGCACTCTGCGGAATGCTCTATTCTGTCAAACCATGGGAGTGCAGAGCAAAAAGCCAGAGCGAAAATGTACAGTTATTGCTATGTTTCAAAGGAGGTCTGAGTGGCAGTTTTATAATGTAGGAGGCTGAGAGACAAGTGAGGATTTGATGGGTTTGTCTCTTTGCAGTCGGAAGAATTTAAGTGAAAAGGACTTTCCACTTTTAAGCTTGGATTGTTAAAAATGAACACAAATCAGAAAAACAGAAATATAGATTTTCCTGTGAAAAGGCGTTGCCAAATGTTTTGTCATTGCTATTTTTTTTTTTGCGTCACTTCTACATGCAGATTTTTGTGATGTTTTTATCCATTGAAGTGATATCGCTCCAATTAAAGTTAATCGTTATGTCTGGAAACAGATGGAAAAGCTTTTAGCATTCAAGTTGTGATCCAAGTGTCGATGCAAGTGACTGATTGATTGTGGGTGAAACAAAGTCTTTTGAAAGCCGTATTAGTGTGTCAACACGTAATACACTATTATAGAAAGAGCTCCAAGCTCCCCAAGTCTTTTTACCCACACATTAAAAGTGTGGTTATTGTGAATATGTTTGTTTGTGACCACCTTCATTCATTGCATTTTAGAAGTGAAATAGCTTTTAATTGCCTCAGAAAAGTCTTCAAAAAGAGAGAAGGTTCTGGTTATATAATGTGCTTTCTTTAGAAGCACTGAACCTAAATCACTGGAGCAGGAATAATTCTACAATCCGTTTCCTGAGTACATTAGTTTCTTGCTTGGACTTGCTTCTACTTTTAGCTTTCTGTTTCATTCTGAGCCTTACTATTCAAAATCTCCTGAAGATTTTATTCCACTGAAGTTGTCACACTCTCCCACATGTTTGGGGGAATTCTGTTGTTACATATTACATTCACAGGTTCAAACAACTCTGAAATTACTTAAATGATTAAGTCTTACTGCTGAAACATAAAATACACATTCAACACACATTTGGAGAGAGGAGTCACAGGTTTTTTTCCTTCCTCATGTTCTGATCTGGCATTCCAAAAATGTTCTGGTGCTGTACTCCTTCCAAATGTCTGATATTTACGGGGGAAACAATCCCTGCAATATTTGACTTCTGAATGCCTGTTGAAGTTGTTCATTCAAAAAATATCTGCAAATGATAAGGCTTTGGTAAAGTAATCGTTATCCTCCGTTTGTGTGCTTTTTCTTTTCTCTGTTCCTCACCTCTCGGCTTCTCCGAGGAAGAGACACAAAAAAAAGACAATTAGATCACATCAAACAATATTATTCAAAGTCCAGAATAAGTGGAACACACACTAAAGATGCACTGAAACATTCTAACACTAAAGTAAACGTTGCTTATGGACCCAAGCGACAATACTGCTAATCAATGAGAGGACTGCTTTCCACAATTGAGCTTTGCTCTGGGTAGAAGCAAAGCTGAGACAGTTTCCTTCTATTTATAGTCTCCCAAATGAAATAAGCTCATGATGTAATGACAATCATCATGTTGAGTCTAGATATACTGTTCAGAAACTGTCCACTTAAGGTGAGATTTAGAAATTGCTACAAGTGTGTCTGAGGATCACACATAATTTACCCACTGTTTTGGGATACAGTGGTATTCTTTTCATACCAATGAGAAAAAAATCAGCTATTGTTAATTGAATTTGAATAAGGAATAGCCTAAGTCTTAGTACATTTTTTGGTAGGGTGTTTTAGCAAGCATTATACTGACTCAGTGATGCTCATTCACATGCTAGTCAGCTCTCTGGTTTTGAGTGCACTGAAAATAAGAATCCATATTCTAAATGGCCTAAGGAGTAAAACATTGAAGTAAACAATCATTACAATTTTGAATTTCATATCAGGATTAAAAAAACAACCAAACAAACAGAAAGACAAGGATGTACTCTGCTGAAAAAAGAACAGGACAACGCCTAAACAAGCTCATGGTTCATGTAATCTCATCTAAAACATAACTTTAAAGAAATATTTGTCCACATAATTACAGTTGCAACTTTATCATAAACCTTTCAAATTAAAAATAAAACAAAAATCAGTGAGTTTTTTTTACATTGCACAAAAAATATATAATTAATTCCTCTTATGTCAATTGAATCTAACGTTTACATAAATAAGCAGAGAGCTCTGTGATGATGGAAACTTTGTTGCTTATGCAATTTCTAAAATAGTGCTTTGAGCTCTTTCTAAATTAAACTAAAACATAAAAGAAGCATCCAATAAGCTATATACTGAAGCGGGCGATATACAAAATTGAAGAGACATATTTTATTGAGAAAAACTGGGTTGTGCTATCAATTTTAAGTGGATGTGATTGCACACTTACTTTTCTCAAACTATATAAATTCAAAATATGAACTTCTCAGAGAGACCATAAACAAATCAAATTTCAAGGAGACAAATTCAAAACCTTGACTCTAAAAAAAATTAAGTTTCTATTCTATTGTACACATTCTTACATGTGAAAACATGTATCTATATTATGTTTCCCCTTTATGTCACAAAGATGTTCTTAGTAAAGGCCACATTCATCGCCAAGCAACCCAGTCATATGAAAATCCATAGCCTACCAAGTATGCCTCTTCTCAAAGGCGCTCACACAGTCAGGTTTTTTTGTTCCAGTGTTTTCTCTTCCTTAGTACACTGCTGAGAGGATTCAAAGTGACTTATCGATTTACAATGTGGCTCATTTCAAATGCTGCCACCGAGGCATAAAAAAGGACGATCTTCTGCAATAATTACATCCCATTCTATAAATACAATAAACACAATTTGAATAGATGCCAAACTGCTTGCAGTTTTTGAGTTGTTTGGTTGCATTATGTCCCAGTATTAATAAAATATAAGATCTTAAGGAGAACTGCAAACTACAAAGATCCCTTTCTTCCATGTATCACTGTATTAGCAGCTTCTCTGATCATTCAAAATAAATGGTTATTTTTAAAAAATAATCTGAAGAATTGAGGTTTGTCTGAGCCCTTTTAAATTGAGCTTACTGTCACTATGTGCTTTAGTAGTTTATTGACTATTCATTTTTCTGCAGATTTTCCCTGCAGCTTTTCCTGTTAGAACTGACTCCTGCAGGGCACAAAGCAAAACAGAACCAACCAGACAAACAAGGACAGGATAGGAAGCTTATACCTGATTACTGTTGAAGTTTCAAGTGTTCAATTAGTTTGGGGGCTATTTTGTTCTATTTGTATGAAAGCAGCTGGTTTCAAAATATCTGTTTTCTACGGACGGCTTTTTGTTTACAGTAACGGTAGAAAGAAAGCAGTTTATAAAATGCTACGTATCACAGTCACATTACAATTCAGATAAATCTGTTGTACATTTGTTTTATTCATGCCTTTACATTCTGAAATGTATCTAAACATTTTTTCACCATACTTTCCATGCATTCTACTGTGGTGTGAAATTGAACTGGCAGGTTGAACATTGTCATGTAATATGTCAGTCTGTTCACTCCCACTTGCCTTAGTGAAAAGGTTAAAACTGTGTATCACAGGCTGCATGGGGACACAGTTGGCTTTCTTTTTGCAAGAGAGTTAAGACTGAAAATCTGCCAGAACTTAGAACAGCTCAAATTGAGGGCATTAGTACTGCTATTAATGTCACATCTAGGTCATTTCGATCTTCCATAGTCTCAGAAAAGAACACCTCTGAACTTCTGTTCAGTTTTATTGGCAGAGGAAGGCCATTTACAAGCAAATCATGTGTTTCTGGTTTTCTTCTCCTCACGGTGAAATGCACTTCACAGCAGACTATCACACTGCGAACCAATTACAGATCCTACAGACATATGGAGCTGCTTTTTTAAGTCGACAGTGCAGTCAGCTTTCATTACCTGGCAGTGTCTGTGGCTGTATGAGCAGCATTTGACCACATATGTCTGTCTGGCAGCACAGGGTAAAATGCACCAAGCAAGCAATCAGCTATGCAGATGCATCCGTGTCTGTCGGGTACAATATCATTTTTACTAAGGTTTCTTACAGGCATCCTTGGTTGATATCTGACAAACATCTAAGAAAGAAACACCAGAGTGCAGAAATATATTTGACTTATTACTAACTAATTCAGTTCACACTGATATTTTAGCAGTATTTTCATAGGACAGACAGCTTTGTCTATTTAAGACGAGTGTGGTTTTATGTGGTCGGCTCACCAGAAGCTCACACAACCCACTAACCCACCACCTCCAACTAAACACACACATGTTGGGTTTACTGACCTAATTTACTTCTTTGTCTCACATCCCCTGAAAATCATATTTGCCTTGAAGAGGGAGCTGTCTGTTTGGTTTAAGAGGCATCAGAAGAGAAGAATTGCTGATAGATTGTTGTAATCATTTCAAGGCTGGGTTTCATTTTGTTACATTTATAGTTGTGTGGCTGCGTTAAAGGAGTTTGGATCAATTTTCGGATGGGAACACGTGTGACTAGAACTCAAGGGCTCAATGGAGAGTGCAAGGTGTCCTTCCATTATCTGAAAAATAGCAAAGTGATAACACAGTGATAACTACTAAACATTCTAATACTGCAAAGCTCATCTTATTTATTTTTCATGCTTATTTTCTTAGAATTTATTCTTGATAAAACTACCAACTTATTTGGACCGTATATTGTGCCACTGTTTAATTGTATTAACTACTGTGAGTTAACTATTTACATTAACTTTATCAGTGTTAAAGAAAAGGAGGAAATAGCAGTACCCATTTCATACCACCTCCCATAATTTCAAATCTTTGACCTCCTCACCTGCACAAAGATTGCACTCACAATCACATACTATGGAAGTGGAACAGTGGAAGACATAAAACAACTTTTGTAAGCATCTTCCATTAGAGATATCAATCAATCTAAAAATGCATTGTTGGGTTTGATGGAAACATTTTATGTAATCTCAGAGGATGAACCTAACCTACTCAAGCTTGATTGCATGCAGAACCTCACAGGTGGGTGGGGGAGCTATGCAATCAAGTAACGAGAAGTTCCTAAGTGCACGGACATTAAAAGCTATATCTCAGACTTTTACTCGATGTAGTTAGCATTTCATTATGCTCATCTCCAGATCTGAAAGTGCCCTACAGAATAAGTTAAGGGCTGGGCTGCAGATGTTTTGGAATCATTTTGCAAATGTGAGGATACTTTTGCAAAAAACTGCAATTTCCAAATGTAATGTTTAGAAAAATTAAGAACATAAAAGACTAAAAATTGCAACTTCACTTCTCCATAATGAAGGTAAGTCTTATCAGATGGACAAAATAATGCAAGAGAAGGTAACAAGGAAAGGGTAAACATTAAACTTACCTAAGATACAGAGTATATATAATTGGAAGAAGTTACCACAATGTCCTTTAATGTCTGGACATTTAAAGCTGTGTTCACTTGTAATAAATGACACTGTAATATATACAATGTGAAAACTATGCAAAATTGGAAAAATGAATTAATCTGTCATGCAATAAATGACTGAAGTATGAAAATAAAGTAAACCTATTCAGAAAAAAAAAATACTTTCGGGTTATGTTTGTTTCTTTCTTTGAAGCAATTTGATCTTCTCTGATTTCGCAGTAGAATTGTGTTCTTGTCAGATCCTTTAAAATCACCTGCACTTTTCTCTACATAAATGACTTAAAGATGTATTTTACAACATTTCCACAATCATTGCAGTTTCTTTGCTGCTGCTTCAGAAACAAATCAAGCAAAATTCTCCCCTCCTATATGACCTGCAGAATACAGAGACCTGCTGCAGGTCATTAATCTCAACTCTTGGGCTGAAGGCAATCTGCCACAGCTGTCAAAAATATAAAAAGCAGTTTATGAATATATTTTTTTCAGATAGCTTAAATGGATGAATAAACAGAACTATTGATACAGTAAATAAGGAAGGCGCACATTAGGTCTGGGATGTGTTACTGTGGAAACATGAACCCTGATTTTCTATCTCAGTAGGCAATCAGATGTTCCTCCATCCTATACTGCCCTCTTCTGGACAAAGTTATTTCAGTTTTCCCTTTACTTTTAGTCATACTATTTCAGATTAGGGGCTACAGTCCAAAATCATGCTCTAAAATGCTTCAAAGAATGAATGTGAGTGTGTGATTGTATGTTTTCCATGTGGTACTTTGATGGACTGGGAACCTGTCCAGTGTGAACCCCACCTCTTACCAAGTGACTACTGGGATAATCAACACTCATCGGTGGATGTGTGAGAGTAACTTAATCTATGTCTATCTAGAAGAACTTAATCTATGTCTATCTAGAAGAAAATTAGAACATTAGAAAAACTTTTCAAATGGTTGGATTCAAACAGAGAGAAAGAGAGAAAAATCACAACTTATTGTATTTACTACTTAGATTACATAAAATATCATTGAAAAACTTCTACTTTATTTTAAGTACAAGATCAGAGCATATAAATCTGGAGCTAAAATAAGGCCTCAGATGTTTGTTTATTATAAATAACTTTAAAAAAAATATGAAACTCAAGAAATTACAAAAAGAAAATAATTGCAATGTTGTTATTGTGATTTTACATTTCTTTTCCTATTTAACTCCCTTAGATGATTTCATTTTTTAAACTATTAAAGAATAATCACAGTTTATCTATTATCATTCAACAATAATTAAAATGCTTCTTACTACTCTTTGGCTTAGCATATACATTCTCAACCATAGTTAAAATTTGTAAAAAGAAATTATGAATTTGAGATTTTATCACATAAAACAATATACTGATGCACAGTAAAAAAAAAAGAAGAACAAATAAAAAATGATAAATTATTCAGCACTGTTATCGAATAGTTGAGTTTTCTATTGTGGTGTAAACCTCATTCATAATAGTTACTTCCATCACACAGCACAGAACACTCTTTGCTCATATGACTCACAATGCCAAATATTTCCACAATGAGCTGAATCGAAAATAACATTTTAGCTATCGTCTTTGTTGGGAAAGACCTCCTTTAGACTGTCTAAAGCGTCCTCTTGAGTGATCTTCTTCCACTCTTCAGGAATCATTGCCGGCTCCTGATTGAATTCCTCTGCAAACTTTTCATTGAATCTTGCCAACACATACCTATGAATAAAAAAGTTTACATGTAAACTATTGAACTGGATCATATTTTTACATTTCTAAAAAATAAGTAATTCTTCTATTCTTATTTCCCCTCTTATTGTACAAAAATTCTGTATATATTTTCATATAAATCGTGCTTATATTAAGATATTGATGAACAACACAGTACCTCCAGTAATGACTGCCTTTCTGGCTCTTTGGGTCATCAGAGGAATTGCTCCAGTTTGGATGTAGAGAATGGACGTCCTTGCATATCATAGATAGATCCTGTGGGTCTTTGGTGTTGCTTTGGTTTGTACAACTGGTACTGGGCACTGAATGAGAGTCATTGGGCAACAAGCCTTTGGGGCGGTGGAGCGAAGCCTTGTGAATCTCATGCCCAAGTTCCTCATTCTCACAGGGGGCTCCGCACAGAGGACACTGCTCGGCACAGCCTTTTACTCTTTTGAAAAGATAATCTTGGGGCTGAACTGGAAGGCAGTTGAGAAGCTTGATGATGTTCACATTTTGGGAGAACTCCTGGACCAGATCCAGACGCAACGTGGCCAGTAACTCTATCAAACATTTGACGAAACGATCCCACTCTGTGGTGATGCTAAAGAGCGGTCCATCCAGAGGTTCTTTGGTGACACAAACATGTGAATCTCCTTCTAAAATGAGACACACTGTCTCAAGCAGTGGCTTTGTGTCACTCAATATTCCGTTGCTGCCTTCTGTTATTTGGCTCACAGCTGATGCAACCTTCCCTACTATTTCTCCTAGTCTCTGTTGCCTCCATTTACCCAAGATTTTTGACTCAGAGAGGTGAGCCACCACTGTCTCGTGGATCTTCCTCTGTCTAAAGATATCATATGTCAACAAATATTCTACAAAGCTCCCAAAATGGTCCTCTTTTATTAGCTCTTCCAGTAGACTTCGTTGGAAAGCTTGTGGAGACTGATACTGCACAGCTTTGTCTTTAATTTCCTCTGCAATTTGCACCCCTAACGGTCCATTGATGTAGTCAAGCACTGTTGGCTTAATAATCATGGACGTGAATGCTCGGGCCACCCTCTGGCACTGGTCCCTTTTCCTGAAGAGGTAGATAAACTCCGCCAGGTACCTATTCTTGTTTGCAGAAATACTCATCAAAAGTTCCCTGTCCTTGGAAAAGCGGTCATGTAGCTTTTGGAAGTCTTGGCATGCAGCATTACAGAGATAGATTTTCAGATCCACTTCAAAAGCTGACCTGATTTCCATAGATTTTTCTTTCAGAGATTTTTCTACATTTTCTAAAAGCTCCACAATGTAGCTGCATGTGAAATCTGCGGGTAAGCTGCATTTATCTGCAATAAACTGATTGCATTCGTCTATGACTTTAGATGCTGTTTCTTGAGCTTCCAATCTTTGCTGTCTGTTGTTGTCTTCGAACATATGTTTTAATCTACTGCGGTATCCAAAGTGCTCATCGTAAACTTGGAAATCAGAGTTCTGGTTTTCACCAAAGGTGTCAAGTTTTTTCTCGTGTTTCTCGAGGTCACGACTGATTAGATTCTGCCTTAGAGTTTCTAACACTGCTGAGGTAATGTCATCAGTTTCTGAGGGCCTAAAGTTGAATTTAGATAACGTCTTACTCCACACATCTTCAAACTCTTCTTCTAGTTCATTGTCCTGAAGGAGAATTTTTGTTGACTTGCTTGTCTCCGTCAGAGCAAGCAGTTTAAACTCTTGTTCTTCTTCCAGCAAGCTCTCGAAACTTCTTAGTTGGGTGAGAGAACAATGGTTCTCGGTGATTGTTTCCAACCTTTGCATAATTTCTTCCTCCACTTGGTTCTGGAGTTTAATCACATTGCTCATTAGGATTTTTCTGAATACCTCAGTATTTGATTTCAGGACATCCTTTTCCTTCAGATAAGTGTCTACTTTTGACCCCATTTTGTTAATTTCTGATTGGACTTCTTTTCGGGCTTTATCCTTCATTTCATCCAGAAGGTCCTTTTGAACAGCAGCATCAGACACTTTTGTGGAAAAGATTTTCAGTGAAGCCTCCCTGAGCCAGTTTTCCATGTTTTCCCGTAAACTAGCCTCCCAAATGGAAAATTCTGCACACAGTAAAGCAAATGCCAAAGCAATATCTGTGTCTTTTAAACCAATGTAAAATGATTCTGATCTCACAGCATCCCATATTGCACAAAGGTGCCCCATGAATTCTGGCAGACCTGAGGGTTTGGACTTGGCTGCACAACTCTTCAGAGCCTGAAACAGATTTTCCTTGAGCTTCAACACAGCCTTGCTGTAGTGTGTGTCAACTGGAACAGAGACACACCTGTTGGACCAAGGCCCTTTGACACAAGTAATTGTCATGGTTCCACTTTGGTTGTCAGCACCTCCACTATCCTCATTTTCAGTGTGTAGTATCTCAGAAATGTGACTTAACTGTGAGGTTTGTAATTTGCTATTCAGGTCCTCATCCTGGGTCAGGAGTTGACAAATAGGTAAGGAGTCATGTTCTTTTGTGCGTAGGAGCGCACCAACCATAACACTTAAGGTGGTTTCAACCTCATCACTATGTGGAGAGATGTTCTGAAGTAAAACGTCACTCAGTCCTGTTGCAAGAGTTGCCATCTCATTGTCGTGGATAACTGTATTTGGAGTTTTGTCAGCTGAGACTGAACAGAGACCCTCCACATCAATTACAAGCAAAAAATCACACTCTAAGTCTATTTTAAGTTTATCAGGGACGCACAATGCCATCATGTAAACCCCTTTACTCATTCTTCCAGTACTATTTGGGAATTTTAACCCAAACGATGCAGAGAGAACTTCACCATTCATGGCATCATGCACCCCAAGATTTGTCAGCACTCGCATCCTCAACTGCTCTTGAGGAAGTCGGCGTTTGAGCTCTGCAAAGACACAGCCTAGCCAGCATAAAGGGATATTTGAGGCATCTCCATCCAATATTTCAAGAGGAACCCCATACAAAAGTAGATCTGTGGCTAAACTCGGCAAACCCAACACTTTTTGATTCCCACTACTGGGGCTGATATGTGTTAGCTCAAAAATGAGGCCCATCTCGCGCAAAAAGTGCTCAGGACCTAGTGAGGGTGGATCAGGTTCAGGTAGGTGGGAAAACAAGGTTTTGTGTGCTTCATTTGATGCTTCATCGCTCATCTGTAATTTAGCAGAAGAAGCTGAATCTGACTGAGTGCTTGTGGGCTCTAATTGATCATGATGTTCTCCTCCACAGTTCCAAGTGCCATTTTCTGCCGTATCTACATGACATGTTTGATCATCCGAGATCTGATGTGATATTTCCTCATTAGAGCAGTGCTCTTCCGAAGCCTGCGGCTCTGTGCTTACAGGTGGATCTTCAGTCTTCTCATCTATTGTTGATACAGAGCAAAAGCTATCACTGTCTGCCACACTCTCACGGTCTCCATTTCCAAACTCTTCCAAAGGTTCAGGCATGCCATCTTCCGTTTCTGTTTGCTTTTGTTTTTCAATCTGCATCAGGTGAAGCCTCAGTTTAAGCCAAGTGAGGAAAAAAGTCCTCTCTGTTTTATCCCTTGTAAAAAGAGCGTCAATGAAAATCTTCATAGCAGGTGTCATTTTATAGCTGCTCAAGTGGGCTATGACGTCTTTCTTCTCTCTTTGCAGTTCGGGGTCTATTTCTTTCCCTTGTTTTTTCTGTTTACATTCATCTTTGTCCAGTTTTGCCAATTTGCCCCACATTTGCCCCTGCAAAGGTAGCTGTTTCATCCGAAAATCGGCATATCCCTGGTCTAAACCTGTCAGCATTTCCTCCACAATGGCCATTGCCTTTTTACAGATTGGACCTTCATCCACACTTAGGCCTATGTCTAATGCTAGCTTTGATGCTGCCTCCAGTGTAACAAATTTCAGTTTATCTGGCAACATACTTTTCAGGGTTTTACACAGCTCATTAGCCACTTCCTCCTCTGTCAAATTGCTTCCAGAAAGCACATTCTCTTCAGGGAGCCCCATCTGCTGCTTGAGACTCACATCAACAAATCCCACTGTACTTTCCTTTTTCATTTCCATGTCTGTAAGGTCAATCAGGATAATCTTACTTGCCATATTTATGCAGGACACAAGAAGTTGTTTTTCTCTTTCCCTAAGATCTCCGCAGAAAACAACCACAGCTGAAGATGCTTGACATAGAAGACTGAGGCTTTTTTCATGTGTGCTGGCATCACCACGTAGATTAGAGACCACTACTGGAACAGGGAATACATCTTTGTCAATTTCTCCACTGGGTAGATGCCATCCAATCTCTACCAAGCCATTGGATATTCTTCGAGGTATTTTCCCTCCCTCCATGCCCTTGTGGACAAATGTTTCCTGATGTGCTTGGAGTCCATTTAGGACGTAGTTTAGCGTCTGGGACTTGGAGATACTGCAACGGCCCAGCCTCACACAGGACACCATCGGCATGCTTATGCTTGCCAAATTGCTTTCTTGGACTCTTGCATTTCCATCCAGAGCATGAGACCTCCACTGGCTAAAAACACCTCGAAGGGGCCACATAAGGAAGTTACTAGGTTCTGCAGGATCAGTGCTTGGAATAACTAGAGGTACAGCGAACTGGCATTGCACCATACGAACAGTCATGTCTTGCTGGAGAAAAGAGTTAGCAGACTTATAGACAGACGTTACAAGATCAATGGAATTGATGGCAAATTGACCCTCATCGTCATTTCCATTGAACTTTTCCCCAGGTAAGTTATCGTCATTGTTAGGATTGTCTTGTTGTGACAGGCATCGAGGACTCCGGGCATCTTGACTAAGCAACCAAAGTCGGCGGAGGAAAGCATTGGGCAGATCTTTGACCTCCAGAGGAGCTTTCTCCTCCAAAGTCCATGTACTGATATCTAATATAGATGCTGGGTCAAGTGGAGCAGTGCTGTAAGTATCCAGGCCAAGCTTTTGTAGAATGTCATTCTGGACATTGTCCTTTGGTGGCTCTGGTTTGGAAAAACAAAACAGAGCAAAAAAACAGTGATGACCCAAACTTGTGTATTAACAAAATATCTTTGCTTTCTTTTTCCTAATCAAATAAATAAAAAATGCTACGTGTTGATATAGAAGATTACATAATGGTAAACATGAAAAAAGATTACCCCTTTAATTTAAACAATGGCACAAAATCATTACAGCAAACAAGCCACTAAATTTCAGCTCTGAGCCTCACTTGAAAAAAGGTTATCCCAAGGTAGAATTATCACCAGAATTTACACTTGCTGTCACAAAAGCAATTACCATTAATGGATAAACACATAAACAAAATGTGAGCACTGCCATGGGATGTTTGTTCTAATTTTCTTTTGTCCATGAAACTACTCCTCCATTAAAATATACCCCACCCTACTGAAAGTTACTGAGTGCCTCTGGAGCATTCCGTCAATTTAAATGCATGTTGCCTTTTGTAAACATAATAACTACAGCTGCAAGCACCATTAATTGTAGCAGTTGAGATTAAAAGAAAGAAAAACTTCAGAAACTTCTACACATTTAGTGGAAGACTGATTTCTTTCAAATTTAACACAGAACTCCATAGAAAGTGGTAATCGGACTCCATAACTCCTCCTCTTATGGAAACCCTCTATGGTGGATCTGAGTGCAATTCTTTTCAAATTAAAAGCTTTTTCATGGATAATCAACATATATGCGATAGATTAAAAAAACTGTAAGAAAACTTTGATGCAGTCCATATGTCTATTAAATAAAGTTGATCTGTGTTTTGCAGGATAAATGAACATACTTTTAATATTTTTTAATATAATTAATTTGACCTGTTTTGATTTAACATATTTGTGTGGCGTGGGGCATTCAGATGTCTAATATTTCTCCATAAACCATGTTCTTTCATTTTTATAGTAAACAAAGCTTGTTCAGCTTCAATCCCAGAAAAATAACACAACAAAGGAGCAAACGTACTTTTCTTCTTGCTGCTCAGCCTCTTCGAAAGCTTGAATGACATTATGAATCTCTTTGAGTGGTCCCCTCTCCGTTTTAAATGACTTTGCTTTCCCAAGACAGGCACATCATCAAAGGTTTGAAAAGAGGGGCTGGTACCCTGTGATTAAAAATGAATTTTAATGTCATTTTCACACAGGAAACAACACAAAATGAAAAGCTTCTGTAGCCCAATAATGCCTCACAAATCTCCAAATGTGAAAACATCCATTGTTCAGGTGAGATTGAATGCATTTTAATAGTCATTGTGGAAAGTCAGAAAAGAGCTTGTTTGTCCACACTTTTGTTTTCTTGAAATGTGTCACTGGAATGAGGCTCTTCCTCATTATTTCAACAAAAGGCTGGCGTCGGATTGAAAACTTTCTGAACAAAGTCTCCTCTTAGGTTCACCAACAAAATGAAAAGTTTTAAACTCAGACGCAGTGAGTTAACAATGAAACAAACCATGTTGACACAGCTTTGAGCTCACTGATAGACGTTGATAAGACTAAATTCAAATGATACATACAAAGCTAATGAAAGAAACAAACACGTCGACCATTTAGGCACAGTGTCACACCACAGTTTTTAACACTGCAAAAAACAACAACAAATAGGACTACAAAAACTGAAAATATGCTAATTTTGCCAGGTTCCAAGACATTATAGACTTGAATGTGACTTTTAAAATGTTACCAGGGCTACATCTCCTGTTATGTGTTACTGTCACAAATACTAAAATATTTCATTTTTTACATCTTATGAAATCCCTTTACATTGTATGTTTTAAGATTTTCCTTTCCAAAATTTGGAAAACTTTCATTTAGACATTGTTAATTTAATAGGATTCTTACCTGCTACTTGTCTTGCAAATCGCTCAATAATGGCTCTAAAGTGTGTTCATTTGCCAGTGTCTTCCTGTTAGGAATGCTCTTATACCTGCCTGATCAGTGATAAAACACATACCTGACCATCTGCCTCACCACAGCCACAAAAGATCATTAATCACACCCACACAGATGAACAGCAACACATCACAGGAAACAAATGTTAAACAGGACTGAGTTGACATTCAATCTTGATAACTGTATTGAGTTGAAGGCATTCACAGTTCTGCTGATAAACATTCACATACATGCCACAAGGATCAGTGTTTCTCCGTAGGGGTCAGAGGCAGGATTACAGCCAATGACGCACACAAAGCGTAGGTCATGCCTTCAGATCCCTCAGATACAAGTTTATCTGATGTTGATAAAGAAATAACTAACATGCCGATGCTTCCTTTTATTCTTAAAAGACTCCTCTCTGTCTGTACGTCACTTATGTTGCCTTTATGTGTGAGTACTTTTCCTAGAAAACCCCCATGGCAGTTTTGATCTGTCCAGTTTTACCAGCTTGCTGGTACTTTATTTCTGAGGAACTGACGTTGACCAAATATTTTTAGATAAAACTGAGGACTGACATTCAATGCAACTAATACTGTGCTTGATTTCTATTTCCTGAATTTTCTTCTGCTAATAATTCCAATTCAGTCAATTTGTGGCACTGAGACATACTTCTTTTGTCTCAGTCAGAATTCCTAATGTGGATTAAACAAAGGAAAGGGTAGAGTGAGTTTTTGTGAATGAATAAATGGCCAAGTAATTTAAACATATAAAGGTTCACTTCAAGGCTGTTTGTTTACTTTTTAGATGCCTGTGTGGACCATTTTTTCTGCTTCAAGGTTTTAGCCTGATCATGGTCCTACGCTTAGATTAGATTATATAAAATGGGTGTTGTACTATGGAAATATAAAAGACATTATCACCAACTTCGAAAACAACAGATAATATACTGACAAACAAACTCAGATTCTCAGGAAAAATAGCCAAGGAATCGCAAAAGAAAGCAACCCTAACCCCCACGATCCTGTCATAGATTGGCTAAAAAGGAGGATACATAAAGACAGCAACTGACTAAAAAAGTTGTATGTGAGGCCAATGAATCCAGATGTGACAAAGAAGGAGAAAGCAAACTTAGAATAGGCATTTCAAATGAAAAATAAAAATAGGAACTACCTGAAGACCAGAAAATAGAATCAGGACATTAGAAAAACCCAGATCAATGCTGGAAAAAAATAAGAAAATAAAACATGACATCATGACAAGCTGCCAGAAACCACTACTCAGTTGGAAAACGACATGGTTTTAAGTCGTCCAGGCCAGCACATAGTAGAGGTTATATATCAAAGCATTTTTTTTTCTTTTTTTTTTTTTCTAGAATTTAACAATGAGCCAAAGAAAGGAAAACTGAAGCAATTTGAGACAGGTTTAATTTTTTCCTGATAAAAAAACAACCACACTATATTCATATTTGTAAAGATTTAAGAAGATTATGACAGGAAAAGCAAAATAAATATCCCAGAGAAGGCAATTTTTTCTAAGTAGATTATACCAGATTTGTTTAGATGAAGACTTACACACAACACCTGTGAACACGTTACAAGCAATTAGAAAAATAATGGTAGATTAAAATGTTAAAAGATGATTTTGGGGATGCCTTTAGTGCTCGGGTCATGGTCATCATCTCTTGGTCAACTTCAGACAAATCTAGCATCCGGACATGTACAACCACAGCGTACAATTTTTAAAACCAGTGTCAGGAAAAAGACTTTTCATGTTCTTTCCTTATTGTGACGTCTGGATAAAGGGTTTTCCTGTGGTAACTGATGAAATGGTACAAGCACACCTGAGGGATAAGCGTTGTACTGAGGAAAAGATTACAGCTTCTCTATTTCGGTCCTGCAAAGCTCTTTAGCAGTCTTACCCCGATGTATCAGACTGTGAGTGTGAAGTGCATGTCTGTATGTTCCAGTGAGACTACTCAACACTGTTCAGCTGGCCTTGCTTTGAGCAGCCTTTACTGCGTTGCATTCCTGATTTCTCGGATCTGATTCTGCGTGGACCTAATTTGCCCTCAGCTGGACTTTTGAAAAACAAGGAAAACATTACGGATCAATACAAACTCTAAAGGAATAGTGGCAAAGATGCTGATAACTATGCTAACCGCCATGTACATGATGGTCAAAGTCGTAGAATCGGTAAGATCATTATATCTATAGATGGCTAACAAATGAGAACTGCATTTGAAATATTTTTTGAGGAACAACGTTACATTTGTTTGTTGCAGATTATTGAAAACAGCATTTTTTATAACCTACAACTTTGTGTTATATATAAAGTTTATACAGATCGCATCAAAGTCTGAATATGATTATTCCAAAATATGTTGTTGATGCCATTTGTCAGTGTCTCAAATAAGACCTGAAATCAAACGCTGAAATCCTATGATGTTTTCAAATGCTCATACAAAAAAAGACAGACGGACGGATAAATAAAAGAACAAGGAGAACTCGGAAAAAAAAATAATTTTTTAACTACTATACATGAAGTGGAATAAAGTCACTTATATCTAACATATGGCAACCCTAACCCAAATTTCTTTTTCATCCTCAGATAGGGGCACGATTTGGACAGCAAGAGGAGCCTTTGCCTTATATGGTATCTCAGCCTTTGCCATGGCAGATTCACTCAGTATCACACAGCCGGAGGAGCAGCAAAGCAGAGGAGGTTAGTTGGAAATAGATCTGAACCAAAGTACAGAAGATGTCCGCTCACCGGAAGGCTATTGATTCCTTACAGCCCATATGTCTTCATCTACACATGACTAATCATTGCATATCAACACGTGGTCTGTTCTTTTGGTTTGGTTTTGTGGCTCCGGTATAGTCTTACATCACTTTCTTAGCATCTCCAAAGAGACACTTGTTATGGATGTAGATACTTTAATCCGTTTGGCTCACCTGAGTCACATAAGAATTCATTGTCATAAATTTGCTTTTCTAATCCTTAATTATCTAATCGTGAGACAGACAGTGGAAAGTTCAGCAGTCAATCGTGGCTCAGCATGTGAGCATCTAAGCTGGTCACATGTTTGCTCACAGTCTCTCAGATGGGGACTGCATGTGAAAGCAGAGGAGTCTGATTCCCCACTCAGGGATGACTTTTGGTGCCATGGCAACTACCAAAAAAGCAGATCAAAAATAAAATATTGCGTTATCATCAGAACAGCAACCTCTAAGACCCACAGTTGCAAATTTACACAACAATTCTCAAAAGAAAAGGCCTGCAAATGGGACCTTTTAACTATTTACATAGTTAATGGGTCCTATTGTTGGTCCTCACAATGCTATTTAGAAAAAGTGTTTATAGGTCTGGTCGTCTGACAAACTCGTTCTACCTGCAAACTTTCCATTGCAAATCCTGTTGTAAAATTTCAACTGTCGGCCTTAAGGCCTTTGATGAATCAACCTGAGTAGATAAATATATGCCTGTAAAGACATAAACACTTTCTATGACCGATATTTGCCTGTTCTTCTCTGCATAAGTAATCACATTTCAGTCCACGTAAACACAAACAGAAATGACAAATACCCTTTGTCAGAAGATATGTAATCTTTCTTCTTAGTTTGAGGAGACTTTTTTGAAAATGAACTTATTTTAAAGATAAAGCGAGCAAACAGACAGAAGCATAGAGCAAAGATAACTACACCATCAGTTAACCCAAAGCCCATGACAGAACTCTCAAACAATGAGGTAGTGGGCAATAACATGAACAGAATTAGTATCAGAGACACTCTGTAATGTGGCTAACTTTTGCTACGGCTTAAGTTTATATTATTAACTCTACTAAAAGAGGACTGTATATCTCAGTGTCAAGGTCGTGGAACTCAGTTCACTCAGGCGCGCCGCCAAACTGGCAGGTAAGCACGCTAAGCCTGTCCAGATCTCAGCCAGAGGCACCCCTGTCGCTGCTTTACTTGAGCTGTAATCCCAATCAAGGGGATTTGGGTTTGAGGTCATCATTCCAATCGCAGATATGAAGGGCATGAAGATGGCGCCACACATGTGCTCCTTAAGTGCAACTCATCTTGTACCGCTTGATAAAAAAAAAAAAAGAACAAATCGCTAAATTTTTTGATTATCTGTCTGACTTTATGCATGGTATGGTTTTTAGGTATGTTCGGACAAGTTCCAGATAGACCTGTTATGTTGATCATTCTCGTTCGGGGCTGGTATCTGAGGAATGTGTTGCGTAACTTGAGTGCTTAACCTGAATGTGGCCGGTACTTATGGCTGTCCATTTTATTTGCAGTTTGACGGCCTCAGGAGAAACAGCATGGGCGTGTACAGAAAGAGTGAGTAATTCTGGTGGAAATCTCATTCATATGCTGGCTATTTTTTTCTGCTATGATTTGAGGCACCTAAGAGCTGCCTCAAGTAGATTTTCAATTCAAACTAGAATACAGTTTAAATCAGAAATACAGCCGGCTGAATTGTAAGCTTGAGAGTAAACCCTGCATTTGAACTCAATCATTGCTACAGAATTTGTCTCCATGGCTATTGCCTCTACAACTCTGGCTATCCCCTGTGTCCTGTCGTGCTCAGACTCCAATGCCAGCAATGGGACGTGCACCACACCTGTTGTTCCCCCACTCAGCCCTGTTGAGGCCGAAAAGGCTGCTGCTACAATCCAGTCCCACTTCAGGAAGTTTCAGCAGAAGAAACACAATAACGGCAAGTAGGTTGACAGAAAGGGATGGTGGTGCGGGCACAGTGATGGAGAATACTCCAAAGGCACGATGAACTCAGGGGGGATATTCACAAATGCATTTGGAAGTTCATGTTCAAATGTACATACGTGTAAATACATACATTTAAGAATTCCCAGGATTAGTTACAGTCTCAGAAGTGATGTAACGGCAGTATAGCCTTCATATAAAAAACTGCTTGTAATACATTTTAAAAGTCAATGTGAATAATGTATGTGAATATATTGTAAATCTGAATGTATAATTCTGATGTGAACTAATGAGTGTGCGTGCTTGCAGGTGTGTGTGTTGTTGTAATTTGTTTATGACTTTATATTTTTTCCATATATAAATATGGATTAAAAAAAACAAATGTATTAAAATTTGAAAAAACTAATTGAGCTCTGACTGTTGTTTCATGTTGATACATTGCCCTCTAGTGTTTTAGACAGCAAAATCTGATTTATAACCACAATTCCAATGAAAAGGACGAGTGATTTGCAAATTTAGCAAACCCCTGTTTTTCATTTACAAAAGAAATAAGAATGTATGTAAGTTGTCAAAAGTAAGACATTAAATGAATGCCTTAAAATAATGTTACCTGTTTTGGATTTTATGTTCTAAAAAGCTCATGTGGCATTGTATGTACATATTTTATTGTAATTTCAACAGGTTTGATGAAAACACTGTGATTCCTTCCACAGGACAACATGAGTCTTTCATGAATAATTTGAAGTTTGGTTATAGTAAAACCAGAACTCCTCTTAGAGTTTATCTCAAGCGCCAGATGAAACTGAATAAATAAACCATATCAGAGTTTATAAAAAGATAGCTTTATTGCACAAGGTGTTGAATACTCTTTTTCCTGTTTTTGTTTGTTTTTATAGAAAAGAAAATCTAGAGAGAAACACAAGCAATTGCAAATTGAAGCAACATTTTCCCATAAATGTTTACGGAATTCCCACTACGTTTGAAAAAAACATTTTTCATCAGACCACGTCCCTTTTTATATAGTTCAATTCACATTTCCTTGTTTTCTTTTATAACCAGCAAAATTTTCTTAACATGCAAAGCTGCTGCCCCCTCCCTCAAAAAGTGGAACAAAAGAGGAAATTAAGTACCGTAATAGAAAAAAAAAGTATATGCAACCAAAAGCTCAGTAAAAAAAACTGAATAAAACGATTAACTATGGTCCACTCTGACATGTTTAAACTGGTCCAAAAATCAGCATAAAGTAATTATCGGTATATTTCTATAGTTTTTCATTCCTCATCACATTAATTTAATTCAAAGTTTACATTGTGCCCTGTTTTTTAGTGAAGATGGCGAAAATAGTCATCATTTATACAAAACACCTCCTTATGTACACAAGTCTTCCTTTATAGTGTAGAAATAATAATATAAAGGTGGTCAAAACGGTACAGAGGAGGCTGAGAAGTTACTGATAGGCTGGCAGATGTGACAAAGGATGGGAAAGTGGAATTTGGGAAGTTTGTTTCACACACACAGAAGTCAATTTGAAATTATGTTGTATTTTAAGGAAAAATCCACCCAAAATCTGTTACACAATATGAACAATCACAATATTGGAAAATTGCCAAGTAACATGGGGATAAATAAAAATTCTGCAACCTTTTTTTTTTTAGTCTGACACACTGTGTTACTCAACAGATTTACTGCAGAGATTTGAAGAACAAAAGTTGATATAGCTATGAAAGATTAGTGAACAGCTGCAAAATCCTTTTGAGTTTATGTAGCTGAGAGCTGGTGTATTGTGGTAATTTAACTTAAAAGAAATCTGCTATTTCACTCACCAAAGTACTTTAGCAGTGCTATGCATGTTGTAGACGTACAAATTGAGAACAAATGCATTTACAAAATTAATCTCATCTTTTTAATCCAGAAGTATTCCTCAGAGCTCATAAACAGGATGGAGTTTTCTTTAAAGACAAACATTGCATTTACTTTGATCAACTTCACTGTACAACGGGGGAAGGCAGGTTGGTTAGAAGTTTATTTCATCACTCCAGCCAAGTATCCATACACGAGGAATAAGGCAGATCCTGTTTGTGGATGTCAAAAACAGGCTTAACCTTTTCCCAAGCTCTGAGAACAAGTATTTGCATAACTTGAAACATAAAGGTCAAAATGAAAGGCATCGCAACCATGATTAATGGGAAGCAAATCACACGTCTCACTTGTTGAGTTTTAAAAGAAAAATTAAGCATGAATACAGTTTTCTGCACTTTTCAGTGTGGAGTCGGTTCATCGGCCTGCAGTCCCGGAGTTTGGAGAGGACTTGAAATGACACAGATAAGGAATAGAAATACTTTTTTTTTTTCCTGTTCATTGATCTTGCAATGGCACTGAGTTTGTGAACAAACCTTTAGAAGGGAACAAAACAACATAACACAAGAGGCTCAATTACTGTATAGGCTGTCCTTCTTTTACTGTTTTCTTTTTCAATGCCACACGTTCTGCCACAGACCACAGTTCATCAGCGACACAATCTCACACTGTAATTTCACTTTACTGTGCTTTTCCTTTACAAAATCACAAGGGTATAGATGTATTATTCACTAAAACCTCAGTTCCCTCATTAACAGCAACTTTCACACTACTTTCCGTCTCTCAAAGAACTTCTGTTTGTTTGTGCTACCCGTTTATTATTCACTCTTCACTTTTTGCTTTCTCCCTTGTGATTCGTCACTAAGCGATTGTCTTGTGATCTTTTTTTCATATATATTTTAGAACGGCTTTTATATTTCTCTGCATTTTTCAATATTCATATATTTGCTATATATTTGAATAGAAATATATATGTACATACTTTTGAAAACAAACATATATGATATCTTTTTTCTTAGTTCTATTGCAAGAGCCCTGATGTTACGTTTTACCGTTGCAAAACTTTTGGAGTGACTCTTTTTTGGAAAGATCTTTGTCATGGGATTAAGCTTTGGGTGAAGAAATGAAAAACAAAAGCAAACAAAAGAAAGATAATACATACAGTACCATGTATAAAGCTAAAATGAATACAGAACGGTAGAGGGACAAAAGTTCTTTTAGGTTTATTGACCACTCTTCTCTCTGCTGTTGCCTTCAAGTCCTACCAGCAATTGAGCACTATAACTATAATCTCAGCATCTGCTCATGAACTCCAGATCATACAAATATTTTCCTTGTTTACTTCTAAGTGTGTTGAGTGGTTGCAACTCGTTGCTCCATTCAAGTTGTCACTAACAGTAAAAAAGCAAGTCTGTCTTTCTGTGCATATTAGACCTCTTCTCTCAGTCTGTGTGTCTGTCTTTGACAAGCCCACATGCTAGCAATAGATCACAGTGACACTGTATGGATATGAAGAGGGGCTGGATGACTGGGAAGGTGGGAAAGGATGGAAAGTGAGTATGGACAAAGTTAAGTGGATAAGTGGTATTTTTGCGCAATGATGAACCATAAAAGGGTCTCTTCCTTCTTTGCTCTGTCGAAATTAAAGAGGCCAAAAGGGGAACTTATGTCTTCTTGAACTCTAACGAGCGGTCTTTTTTCATCAGTACTTTTGCATTTAGTCTGTTGTGTTGTCAGGCACAGTAAACGAATCAAAATGTTGGACCAAATTAGGATCAGAGTGTTAGATCTGCAGAACCAATATCATCATAATCACTTTTGTTCCCCTCTTAGTGGTACAAAACAAAGAATCGGCATCGGGTTTCCGTTCTGCCCGCGTTGTCAAAGGTCCATTGAAGGTGTGTGCCTGCCACATGTATACATTTATATTTACACATATACACTCGCGCGCACACACACAAACACACGCACGCAGGCTTGTGTAGGTTTCTGTTACTCGGATCCATTCTAACGTTTTCTTAGTGCACATGAGATTTCATTTTATGAAAATAAAGTTAAAAACGATGGTATAATTCTGGATTCATGTTTCACTCGATGATGCTTGAATTTTCTATCTGCTCTGCTTTGAGTCAGTTCATGAAAGGCCCACAACGCTCTCTCATCAATGGCGTGTTTCAGATTGACCTCAGAGCTTGTATTGAGACAACAGTCCTACCTCCAAAGTATGAAGCCGTGATGGAGTTACCACGCACAGCCTGTTATGCCAAAGCTGGTGGTTTATGCATACGGAAAAAAGCATCCTGCCATTGCACAATGCTGTAACATGAGCTCATTTTTCATCAGACTGGAAAATTAATAGCTTTAAAATCTAAAAACCTGAACACCCCATCTTGAACGACCTGGTTCATTTTTACGGCTGTCGTGGCTCATAAAACAAAGATGGTGCACATGGAAAGCGTTTTGTGCATCAGTACTGTGTGTCCTTTCCAGAAATTGAACAACGCTAAGTAGACAGAGAAATTATTTATGTGTTGGCAGGTGATTTCCAGGGTGATGAAATAAGAGAATGTAATGACACAATAAAACCAGAAAGCAATCAGGCAGAAAGAAAGGCAAACCCCTGTGCTGAGGGAGGCCAAACTCTGGCCTCCACCAAAAAAAATAGTGTCAGTGGGAACCCAACAAGCCCCTGCAGCCTGGCACAGCACAGGCACTGATGGGTGAGCTGTGCAAGTGTTTGTTTCTCACCCCAATTTACGATCGAGGCTCCAGGCAAGCGCTGGCTCGACCAGCATTTAATTAAGAGTTACAGTGACAGGCCCCGGTGATGGCAGGCTACACCAGTGTGTAGGACTTGGAGTAGGCCCCTGAACCTCCATCTCTCTGCTTCTGCAGTCTGCCCAAGCCCGAGGAGCTGCTCTCCAGCAGAGAGTCCCTGGATCCGCCCATCTTGGAGGAGGAAGACGAGGCACCGCCCGGGGTCCCTCCTGTGGCCCCCACTGCCCCTCCGCCACCGGAGGAGGACGATGACCCTGAAGCTCCAGCGGTAGCGGCTGCGGCGGCAGCGGCGCTCTGAGCCACAGAGGCAGAGGAGCCAGGCATGGTGAGAGTCCTCTGTGGAAGGGTGGAACTGCTGGAGCTGGCAGACAAGCCTCCACTTCCCCCACTACCTCCACCACCGCCCCCCGTCGCTCCTCCAGAGGAAGCCCCCGAGGACGTGAGGTTGGACAGACCAGAGTGGCCCATCGTCAGCGCCTGCTGTTTCGCAGAGTCCATAGTCACGTGGCGGCCCTGGGTGTGGTAAGCCCGTTGGGCCAGGCCACGGATAGAGGCTTCACGAGGTGGAACCACTGGACATGGGTCATGATGTTCTGACCGCTTCCGGAAAAAGGGATCTGACTTCATGTATAGGGGTAGGTTGCAGTAGTCACCTAGAAGAAGAGAAGAAGAGAAGAGATCCTTTAAAGTCAAAGCTATAAAGGATACTTATTTGTACTTTTTTAAAAGTAAAATTCCCTATTGTATTAAAACGTAACATGATTCTCATACAAAACCAACTTACAATATTTCTAGAAAAGTTCAAGTAGATTTAAAAAAATAAATGACCATAAGAAAATGAAAGAAAGAAGAAGTACTCACTCTTGGCGCGGTGTGGAATGGGCACGGCTACATTCTTGCCACGGTCATAATCTTGGGGCTTGGGTGGTGAGGCAGTGAAACGGCAGATACCAGGCTCTGATGGTGTGCTCATTGATGTCATGCTGTCAGCATTGTCATTGGTACCTGTGGTCATTTGATCGGATGAGCTGTCGGAGATGAAACACTCTGTAATCTCAAACTTGGCGTGTTGCAAGTGCTCCTCCAGCTTGGCATGCTCATAGGCTCTCGCTAACTCCTCATAGGTAGAGGAGGCACTCTCCGTCGACACCATGCTGTTCCGCCCCTTGTCTTTGGGAGGAAAAAAAACGCACACACACACACACGATGTCAGAAAATGGTGGCAAGAACTTTTCGCCAGGGTTTAGAAACTCTCTTTAGACATGAATACAATAAACAGATTTGGTGTTAGATGTTAAAGGCTGAAAGTGCAATTTCAACCTTGTACCAACCTGTGTCCTGTGAGAGGCTGGCACTATAGCTGTCACTCTCTGTGACCGTGATGCCATGCTGGGAGCCAACTGTGCGCCAGTCTGACGTGAGAGTGCGGGCTGGCGTGGAAGCTTGACACTTGGTAAGTGTCCACTGACTGGAATAACGGTTCCTGATACTATGAGCTGACTTGACACTCTTTCTCGACACCGGGTCTGGTGGCAGAATAGACAAGGAAAATTAGAGAGATCTATATATACACAGATGCTCTTGACAGTTTGGGAAAATGAGCAAGTGTTCAAAAAAACAAATTTCTTCTCACTTTTCTGCTAATCTGTTAACCATCTAGCGTCAAACTGAAATCAGAGCTTACCAGTTCGAAGAAACCTTACACAGATAACTCACATAAAGCTAATATTGCCTATTGTAAATAAGGCATTGCGCAATAACTTATTTTACTGCTTCAGGGTAAATGGACAGTGATGGAAGAGGACACATACTAGTTCCTGGTCGAATGTCAGACATGTCTATTAACGGACCGGTGTTCTGGATGAGGGCAGGGTGATGAACAGACACACCAGTGCAGAAGCTTTGAGGATTCCCAGTTTGGTTGAACTCTGTGTCTGTCACAGGGATAGTAGCTTTGTCATCACCTACAGAGAAAATGTTTTGCGATTGTTAAACCGACATCTGTATAATTTTTCTAGTGTGCATTTGTCATTTGCTGTCGACGACCAAATCCAGAAAAAACATGCATATCTGTGAACACATACAACTCTCTCTATCTTCCTCTCACCAATTTGCTTGATGCCTTCTTTATCCTCAATTAGCAACTGCACTCTGGGGATGTCGATGTGTAACCGTGGTCCCTGAGGAGGTCCTTTAACTGGTGTGTCAAAGCTGCGGTTGTTTTTACTAATCCAGAGATTCAAGAGTAGCATACACAAAATTAATGTTTTTATAAAATACAAAAAGCTGATTTATAAAGACCATTTAAATCAATACCAAATGTTGTGTGATGATCAAAAATGAGACATTGTTTTACCTGATAAGCATCTCTGCAAGGCTTTTAGCATCTAAAAAATAAGAAAAGCATAATTCATTATTACACATCGGTCTTTTAAAACTGTACCATCATTTCATTCAAGACAAATCTGCTCCTGCTTTAGAAAGTTCTCTGAAGGCTACTTTCTTCTTTACAAGTTAGCGCACCTCTTAGTCGTTTCAGCCTCTTTTCTTTGCGTTTCCTGCGAATGATGAAGAGGAGTGCAACTCCCAGAGTGACCAGAATCACAGGACAACCAATAGAGAACAGCTTCTTGACGTCGTCATTCTTTTCAAGAGGGGATTTAATGGGGGGAATGGTACCTGTACACACCAAAAAAGAGGAAAAATGAGTACCAACACCCTCATGATGACATTCTTAGAAAATAATTCAGCAGAGAGTATCATTTACACAGTTGAAAAGCTAAACAAAGACAATCTTTTACTCACTGCCATCGTAGTCCAGTGTTGCAAACTGGGAGCTCTGGTTGCCACAGCCAGCACTGTTACATGCTTTCATCTTCAGTTCATACCAAGTGGCCTCACGGAGTTCAGCGAGAAACACGTCGTTGGTAGCATTGGTGCGCACAGTCTGCCAGGCCCACGTTCCTGCAAATATATCCACAAAAAAAAAAGAAAACTTTTAGATAATTTCCTATTATCATTCTTATTTCTTTATTTGGGTGATGCTTTTCCCTTTACTTTGAATGTATCTGGTTAAAGTAGCTTACCAAGTGACATAAATGGAGAAAAAAAAGAGCAACCCACCTTTTGGTCTGAACTCCAGTGTGACGGCAGTGATTGGACAGCCTCCACTGGCCCATCCCTGGAGATTGAGGCGGGCGTGGCTGGAGTTGATGTGGGTGAAGACAGGCTGATCTTTGTTAAACTGAGGTTCTGAGAAAACAACACCACACATGCATTAGTTTGAATCTTTAGATTTAATATTCAAAGTCAAATCTATTAAATTGTATAGATCAATAGAAACATAAGCTGGCATCCATGATGACAACCATGTTAACTCTGACAAAGAAATATGAGTAAAGAATATCATCCCACTAACTTATTGTTACTGATTATGGCATTGATTGCTCATTATTATCCAAGCACATTACTAGTGAAGCCAGTTTGAACTTCTTCTTAAACAAATTTGTCCATGTATCACTTAAATCTCAAATGTTATAATAATACTGCACTTATGCGAAAGTAACTGATGAAGTGTTTTGCTCATTCTAATATTTTCTGTAGTATATTTCGTCAGTATTGAATTAAAGTCATTCTCTGATGAAGGAAATCTGAGCAGGGCAGTCATTGGTCTACTTTCATCAAGATTTGATGACATCAGAAACTCTTTTGTGAAAATGAGCGATGTTGCTGTTTTGGCAAACCTCCTTTCTGCCTCCTCACCTCGGCCGTGAGTCTTTGCTTCAATGATCTCGCTGATGCGTCCGGCACCAACGCTGTTCTTGGCAGCCAATTTGACTTTATACCAGGTCCCACAACGGAGATTGTCTAGTTTGAAGGAGCGCTCAGTAGAACTGATGAAAACATCTTTCCATTCCTCTGTATTGTCAACAGAGTACTGCAGCACAAAACCTGCATTCAAAAAATGTATGACATTTACCGATGAGAATGTTTCACTCTGTTTATTACACGACCATTTAAATATTTGAGTTCCCTCACAACATTATGGTGGCTGTGTCTGCAATGTCCACTAGATGGCAGTGAAATACAGTGGTTCTCTTACTCGGTAAAGGCTCCGTTGTTGGAAGGTCTATTTTCTCTCTATCTATGCCGCCATTAGTTACCTACAAACCCTAAGCCTGGGATGGTGCTGACAGAGCATCTATGCAAATGAGGGTTTGCAATATGGTGACTGTTTTTATAATCAGCTGCCTATGTGAGCGAACTCCCTTTTTATCTAATCATCTGGATGTATTTCCTTCTGTGTGTACGAAACTATGCATGTTCAAATGTCATTTTCTGTGTCTTTATACAATTCTTTTTCTCCTCGTTCTTTCTCAAACAGATGGTTTAAAACTTCAGAAGGGTTAACATGTGCAGACTGAGCAGTGTCTGCTGTAAGTTTTACAGTCACCCTCTGTTTCTCACAGAACGCAGGAGGACATATCAGAACATAGCAGATCGCAGAACAAACAGTACAGTTACAGACCACAGCAAAACAACAGCCGGCTATTATAGGGCATAAGAATATTATACCATTAGATCTAAACATAACATTTTTCCAGTGTCTAAAATTGTGAATTTGTGAATCAGTATGTTTTCATATTATTGCTGAAAGGTTAAAAGTCTGTAAAAGATACCAGTAATTATGAAATAGAGCAACCTTAGGTACGGTAACTTTAACACTGCCTTCTGCAGACAAGGCACAGATGGGCTCACAGATAGACGCTCAAACTGATATACATACAAGATGCACAGATAGGGTCCATGCTTACATGAAAAACAGGATGATGTATGCAAAAACATGCTGGTAGAGAACATTATTTGAATACTGAAGTTTCACATTCAGCACAAGATTTGCTTCAAAGATTTTATTGCTCCCTTTCTGCTTGTGCATCAATAATGCACTAAACTTTTTCAGGACATTTTTGGCAGTTTGGTTACAGGAGTAGAAGGATATAGAGATATATTTAATCAGCTTTGGGGCCCTTAAAATATACTTCAAAAGACAATAAAAAAGAAAAAGACAAAATTAACAATTGTTTCATTTGTCATGCAAAGATGTAAAAAGTTTCCTCTCCTGCAATTGTGTCTTGAAGACCACTTTAAAGTAAACATGTATTGAATGTTTGATTGTCTAATATAAAAAGAAAGATTAAGTAAAAATAATGAGCCTATAACACCCTTTAGTGACAAATAGGACAGAAAAGAGAGCCACTGAATTCAAATTTGCATTCATGCTCATTCAGGCACACACAGATCACCAATAATCAGATAATCAGACAGACACACAGTCAACAGGAAAATGTGAAACCGGGACACCATTCAATAAACTAATAGATTAGAATGAACACCAACAATGTGCCAGGTAAAAGACACATCAGAGACAGACAGGGGTACACAGACACATGACAGGCGTGCGTGTCAGCTGCAGATAAGAAAGAAAGTGATGAGAGTATGTGGGGCGAGGCACTAAACATTTCTTTTTCTTACCTCTGATGGAGCTTCCTCCATTATCACCCGGAATCCACGCAAGAGTAATGGAGGAGGTCGAGGTGGTGGAGACGGTTAGACGAGGTTGGTCTGGAGGGACTGAGGTAGACACACAAAGAGTTGACTATTTAACAAAATCTGTATCTGACAAGGACAAAAATTCTACATTGGAAATAAAACCAATCACCAATAGCCCTTTCTTACCTTGGACCAAAAGGTTGACTATAATGGTATCAAAGCCCAGAGTGTTGGTGGCTGTGCAAGTGTAATAACCCGAGTCCTCAGCTTTGACAGAGCGCAGCACTAATGTCCCATTGGCCATAATGAGGCGCTGTCCATCGAGAGACACTGGGATAGCTGTGTCCTCACTAATAAAAATCAAGAAGAGAAAATCAACAAACATGAGAGTTAATAACAAATAATTTCATAGCAAATCATGTTAAGATGTTCAGATGATGCCAGAGGGCTACATTTTCAGGCAGAACCCTTGCTGACCCAGAATCATTGTTTCTGAGCTGTTTGTGCACTGTCCATTCTTGAATTGATTATGTATATGTTTATGTTTATGCATTTAGCCGTCGCTTTTATTCAAAGCGATTACAAAGTAGACAGAATGTTACAGTTATCATCAGTCTGACAATAAGCTCTCTTGAGGGAAATCCCTAGTCACAGTCAGTAGGGACTGCAAAGAGATAGAGGGAAGTACAGAAAGAGTAGTACAGGGGGTATGGATGTATGTGTAAGAGCTAGGATAGAAATGATTAAAGGACAGAATCATTAAAAGAGCAAATTAATTTAAAATCCAGCAAATATACCTGGATTGCGTGTGGAAATGTCAGAGCTCATATTTACTATAACAAAAAACTAAATAAATACATTGCTATGTGCGATGATGTTGTTAAGAAATGTTTATATCAATGGGAAAACAGCCGAAAAAAAATAAAAATAATTGATAAACAGAAAATGTCCGACAAAGAGAAGGATTTGTCTTTTAATCCATATAAAAAATATCAACTTTAATTGAAATTATAACACCGAAAAAAAAAAAACATGAACTAGCATAATAAACTATTTTAAGAAATATGATTTTCACTTTTCATTCTTTTGTAGAATATTGTGTTATCTTATCTTATTGTCACTTAGAGAAATGCATGTTCTGTTGGAGGCACATGTAATCGACTCACCAGAACAGATTCTTACCTGTCTTTGGTCCATTTTATGGTGGGGGTGGGTTCACCTACTGAGCTACAGGGGAGGCGCACCTCTTTCATCCAAGGCGTAGTCACCGTACCCCCAAATGACAGGATTTTAGCTGGCGCTGTTGAAAAATGAGGAGAGCAATGCTCAATGTTGTATAGTTGAAACCTCATAAAAAACAAAGAAAGACAGTCTCAATTTGCAATGCAGGCTCCTGACTGATAAGCCCTAATCGGGTAATTTGATCATGTTTGATTTTAGAGCCCAATGAAGAATCAAAATTAATAATAATAATAATAAAAAAGTAATAGATATGTAAACACTGATTTGTATCTTACTCTTTTCAATAAGAATAATGATAAATTAAAACATTGTATTTTCTGTGGTTAATAAGAAAATAAATCTGAGTTAAATACGGTAGCATTCAGGGAAATACAGACAAAGAGGTATAAAGTGCAGGGAAAGGGATAAGATAAAATCACATGAACAAAATCTCCATTCACTGAGTCACAGGATGCTCATCTCTTCTCTCCCTCTACCACCCACTCTGTCATTCTTGCTCACACTTGGTGTCTTAATGCTACTACTCTAGTGCACTTATGTTAAGGTTGAATGGAGTATTGAGTTGGCAAACCTGGAGGATAATGCCTTTTACAGCTGCTGATCATAGGAGCAACACACCTATACCATCACACTGACAATCCATTGAACTCAGAAGTCAAAGGAATGAACTAATACATAAAAGATAACATGGTGAAGAGACATCATCTCCTTCTGACTCTTTTATTCTGACTTTTGAATAACTTCCAATTGATTTACTGTAACTGCTATCTTAATTTTCCTAAACACCCTACTGGCCCATTGTGTTGCTTTTGACTTATTTCTACTCTTGTGCCATTTTTCTCTCATCTGTTTTCTTTCCTATTATTATTTCCCTGACTGGAGGGATTTTTTCTGGTGAACTCTGAATTCAAGAAATCAATAGCACACTTGTGTAAAGTCTAAACAGACAGGAACAGTCTCAGAGGGAAATTCTGGGAACACAAAAAGAGACCGGTAAAGTTTATAGAGCTAAAGGGAAAGGGAGAGGTAGATCAAGGATGCAAAGTAAAATATTCTTTAGAAAGGATTTTTCTAAATTCATGACAGAGTCAGAAAGAGTTTTGAAGAACAACAGTAATCAACTCTAAGTGTCAGACAACTCCTAAGAGAGGGAAACAAAGCAAACAAAGCAAAGCCTAAAATGAATTTCTTACTTATTTCTTACTTATTGACTATGTATAAAATAGAGAACTGAATTATCTAAGTTTTTTTGTCTTTGGTAAAGATGCAACACATGTCAAATAGAAACATTCTCACCATTTATGGCAAAGGTACAGCCTCAAATACACATACATTTGCTTTCATAGTAAAGAAGCCAAAAGTACTCTGTCAAAAGCCTGGAAAAACTACAATAAATTGCAAAAATAAATGTGTGGACTGTGGTATCGTAACAACTAAAGGCATCTCAGACACTTACAGATTAGGGAGAGCTACAGTACTACTTTTGCTCAAGTAAGCATCTCATAGTTTTACCTAAAGCGTTGGTGTGGCATATGTGTTTCAACAGAGTGGAAAATAGAACATTTTGTACTGGTGTTGATGTTGTCTTTGCTGGTATTATGATATTTTTGGGGGAACAAATATTCTTATGTTCCCACAAAGTTATGTTATGAAGGAGAAGTCACATTGTTCTCTGTTTTGAGTGAAATAAAAAAATATTGAATAAAAGACGTCTATGCTGCTGCAGATACAAAAGGGAGATTTTCTGCAGTGTCCTCTGTCACAAAGTCGGTGTCCTGGTAATTAATTTTGAAGGTAAATTCTGTTTTCCTCTTTTTTGTTTGTCTGCTTTATACGCGATATAGCTATTTTCTGCTTTGTGGAATAAACTAAAGAGGAATTCAATCGATGTTTAGTCATTTATTGATTCTGGTTTGAAATGTGGTCATGTTGGGGTCATTTCTATTATTATTAAGGTGAACTCACCCTTGGCAGCTGGCTCCACAGTGACTTTGTCGCTGAAGTTACCGCGGCCTGCAGTGGTAACAGCAGCTGCCCAGATCAAGTACTGCTGCCGGTGGTTGAGGTGGGTAATTCGGTAAAATAGTAGCTCTGGATTGGCTTCGTATTCACTTGGCAACTGGTAAAAACAATGAAAAGAGGGTGTTATAATGGAAAGACAAATCTGATATTGAGGATAAACAACCAGGAAATCAGCAGAACCTATGAGAAATTAATTCAGTACTTAAAAAAATGCATATTATGCATAATTAAATGCATATGAAAATTCTAATTTTAGTGTTTTCTGTTTTAACGTGAAAAGAACGTATATACTTTCTCGATAAAAACATGATGTCACTTTTGTAAATAGGCAGATACAGTTTGAAAGACTGAGTGAACATCATGCTAATGTAAACTTAACCCTTCATCTTTTTGCAAAAGCAGAACTGAAAACATGGAGAGAGATGGTAGGTAGGGGGTTTGGGACATATTATTCTAAATTATTAAGACGCAAAACTGTTTGGACATATGATGCTGGAGGCAGAGAGAGGCGGGTGCTGCTGGGGAAAATTAAGGTGAGGGGGCTGGACTGGGGGAAGTACGGTCCAATCCCTTTCCTCCTATCCTCTCCTCAGGGAGAGCAAACAGAGATATGAGATAGGAAGACAACAGGGAACAGACAAATGAGTCATTCGGAGATATCATGAACAGTCATATCAGCAGAAGAGATCAGCTATGGAGGAGAGTCACATAAACAGGCATAGAAAGGGAATTGGTCACACACAGCCAAGCACATGCATGAATATACAGAGACACACACACGGAGTGGCAAACATGACCTGGAGGTGGATGTGTAATTGCAGTGTGTTTAACCCGGCCATGTGTCTGCTGTCTAGAGATGTAGGCATCACTGTCCCCTTGACAACTATGTAAACACACAGAACTGTTCTATTTTACTTTATGTCAACTAGCAACCAATTATATCTGTATTTTCTCGACTCCTGTACAACCCCTTCTCAGGTATCCCAACATTCAGAGACACATAGCATACACATGCAGAGCCACACACTTCTGTGCATTCATCCTAAGCAGCTCAGTCTGTTGAAAATCACAATTATGAAAAGAGTCAGAAAAAGATACACAACCGAAATGTGTTTGGGAGCAAGATGGGATCACCTCTCATTCACCGCCCACCGTGTAAATCACTTTTTTACTACAGCCCATCGCTTTGGCTCTGACTTACAATTCTGACTGACAAGAAGTTGTGATATAAATGTCAAATGGGCTGACGAGTCGGTAGATGTGCCAGACCAGTAAAACCTGCAAAGACACTTCAGTAATGCTAAGCTGGGTTCCTGTCAATTTATTCTAGGCAAATAGATTCAAGTGTACATGTTGTCTTTCACATTTATGAGCAGGTCATGATGGAGGAATGCACGTCTTGTTATCATTCAATTCCATTTTTCTTACCCACTGCACCAACCTCCCCCTCGCTGTTAATTCATCTCTTCATTTCTCCCTCTCACTTTTCCGTATCTATCCCTATCTCCCCCCCTCTCCCTACTATTTTTCATGATCTTGGCTTTTTCCCACCTGGATATTACGTAAACTTTGAAGCTTACTTTCACACATTTGTCTCTAATGTACACTCTTTACTGACAGCACAGCTATAGATTGAGGGATGGATAGATGGATAGAAGGATGGATGTGCTGTATGGGTGGGTACGTGCTGGGAAAAAAGGAGTGACAGAGTGTGTGTTGCTGTAACGGATATTAAAATATTCCTCCAGCGTTGAGATAGCGGTGATCCGGGGAACGATAGAGCGAGATAATGAAAAGAGGAACAAAAGTACTCCCCGCGCGGTGTGTCTGACCCCCCCATCCCTGTTCCTCCTTCCCTCTCTCCAGTTGCACTCATTTACATAGTAATCATCCAGAACTCTGCAGGGGGCTTCACAGAGAGAAAAGGGGACTGAAAGAAAGATGGATGGAGAGATATGTAGAACGAAAGAGGGATTTGTGAATGAAAGAGACTAAGGAGAGGACACGTATATTTCTTGAAAGGTATATTTATCAGGCGTATCTGTGTGTGTGTGTGTGTGTGTGTGTGTGTGTGTGTGAAGTGTGTTTTTTGTTGTTTGTACGCAAGCAGGATATGTCCCCCGCTTGTGAATTCACACAACCATAAATACATAGTTACAAAGTGGATAAGGATGTGCAAAAAAATCTATCTAGGCGTGTGTGTGTGCGCGTCTGAGTGTGCTTTTGCTCTCAGCTTGTTTCTACCCTGTTGATGAACAGATGAGGTTGTCCTGGCAACGTGATGAGACGCAGATATGTAAATGAGGCTGGAGGGTGAGTTTGCACGCACACACTGCAGTATGAGGAGAGCTCATTTTACACACATCTTGCTGAGACTGCAGCACTCATCCACACACACACGCGCACACACACACACACGCACGCACACACATACACGCACACAGAAGAAGATAAAAACCCTATATGCAAGGCAGGACCTAATGAATCTAAATTACATGTTGATAAGATATATTATGTATGGTTGAATCTGTTTCATGTGTTAAAAAAGAAAAAAGATAAATGTCCTCCCGTCGCTCCTCCATGTTTGGGGTTGGTCTTCCTATGTCTTCTTATCTTTCATTCATTAGTCTAACGGAAACTCTACGCATCCCTCTCGTCACTCACCGGTTGGCCTGAGCCAGGGCTGGAGCAATAGATGGTGTACTTGCGGATGATTCCATTTGGCTTGTGAGGAGGTAACCACGACACTACGACACTGCTGGCGGAGGAGGGCACAGCTTTTATGCCAGCTGGGGGTCCAGGGTCTGAATCACAAAAGGGAGAAAGGAGCAAAATGGAGGGCAGATTAAAATGTTGCTGGTTATATTAAACTGAATTTACAGTGGATAGTTGAAATTACAGTTTTCTCGACATTATTTCACAATAAACTATTCATTATGTTATTTTACCAATATCTTCTTTGTCTGCAGATTTTTGGATTGTTATAATAATAGTGTTTTCCTTCGTGTGTCAAAATTTTCCCTGATCAAAAAACCTATATGAAAAAAGTCAAATAATGAAAAAAAATATATTCATAAAAAACTTTACGTTTTTTAGATGTATTGTGATATAAATAAAACATAAATGAATTCAAACATCTGCCAATTCAAAGGGATCACATGTCATGGTCCTCTGTGTGTACTGGCCCTTAGATAAAACTACAAATAACAGTGAAAAACGGATGGATCTGTTTATAGATCACACCGTTTAATGTCAAAAGTGTTTGCACGTCTAAGAGACAGAGGCATAAAATGACAGGCTGAAAAGTGGCTGCTTGCAAAATTCCTCTCTCTTTTCCGTGTGCTGTAGACAGAAGTGAGGGCAAAGGGAAGGGTTAGACCAAGAGAGACAGATAACATTTGTGAAGAGCTTGCCCCTGGACACAGTGTCAACCTGCATCAGTGAAGTAAAAGACACACACAGTTTGTTTCCTCTAACATACCACACTCACTGGCATTTATATATATATATATATATATATATATATATATGCATACACACAACCAAGAGAAAAAAAAACTAAGTAGATACAGACTTGAAGAGCACAGAGGCCAGTTCATAAAGTAGAGATATTGCAAGGCAAAGAGAATAAAGGCCTTTTCTATGATGACACTTCTAAGAATCTCTGCACCCCCTCTCTACAGCGCTCCTTCATTTTCTCCATCTCTAGACGCCTGCCTCCTCCTCTCACTCGCCCCAGGGAGGGAGAGGAGAGGCGGATACGGATGTAATCCACAACTCGCCAATGTAAGCACAAAATTAATTCTCTTTAAGCCACAAAGAATTAATCCCTCTCTTTGTGCTGGTTAGTGTAGAAGACCTGCGCGCAAACAATAACGTATGTACACGTACACGTATTTGTACATGCACACTAGCACAAAGACAGGTCCACATGCAAGACACACTTAACCCCAAAGACATACACACTTCCACATATTCACACACATAGACTGACACCCTTAGGGTTCTTAACCACACACACTTTTTGGCTTCTTAATTCTCATTAGCACTGGTAATGGCACATCAGAGCATAAAGAGGTTGTTAATCAGCAACCTCAGCCTTACAAAGACCCCCTCTACACCGCTGGCTCTTTGCCTCCCACATTGCTCCCTAAAAGAAGAGTAAAAACCCTTCAGGCTGCTCCAGAGAGTTGTCAAGACAAATAAATCATTATTGCCATTGCTTGTCATTCTATTACTTTGTTTATCTGTTAATAAAAATCAACTACATGGTTTTATGAGCCTGACTGTGGGCAACAGGGCTTCGTTTCAGATCTTGAAGACATTTCACAATTCATCTCTGATTGCCATGATCTGGACCACTGAAAAGATGTGGACTCACAGTCTTCACGAGTCTGGATGTATAAAACATTGCTCCGGACGCCGTCCCCTGCCTGTGTGAAGGCCAGGACCTGGATGCTGTAGTTGGTGAATTTCTCTAGGCCTCTGAGCTCCACCTGCTCCTTGATGGTCGTGATATTTTGCATTTCACCCCACTCTGAAAAATAGAGGGGGAAAAAAAGAGTCAAAGGTAGGACTGAGCCATTTCTTTTCATCCCATGATTTAATATGCTTAAACTCACCTCCATCTGGAAAGACAGCCCAAAACACGACACGATATCCCTTCAGAACCCCATGCAGAGTCATTCTTGGAGGCTCTGCCCATGTGATCACTGCCTCATCAGATGTAACAGAGATAGCTCGCACATTCTGAGGAGGCTGACTGGGAACTGGCAACAAAGACATTGTAAAGAGAAAGGTCAAATAAGTTATCTTAACCATGTATCATCCATTTTCCAACCATCCGTGTTTCATAATTTTCATAAAATAAAAAAAAGGTCTGGTCTGTCTGAGCAACACGTACAAAATCAAAACAACCGAACACTTGTATTAAATTTTTATAGTGGAGCACTATATGTGGATAACAGACAGGGTGAAATTAGGCAGATATATGACTGCCCATTGGATACAGATTGCTGCAGTTAATTTTCTGGTGCAGTGGTTTTGCCCATACGGATGTGATGCAGGATTTCACGACATGATAGGTAGACCGAACATTCACGTGTTGCCCATTTTGAGCTATTGCATCCTTTATCATTAAGGATCTATGACAGAACCATCATTAAACTCTGGGGCTGATGGGTCTGTGCCATGAGACAGACCTTACTTTTCTCACATTGTCCTAACATCCGGCAATATATTCCATTATCACTGTGTAGTGTATGAAACTGTACATTTCTGCAAACTTGAGCAATTCCTCAGTGTGTAGCTTAATTTAATACATCCAAGAGTAATACCTGAGTAGATTAAAAATTCTGTACCTTTAAAACAACTATTGCTCATTAAAAAATGAAAAAATATAAGTTGATAACCTTCTCTGAAAAGGCATTTCCATATCAAAACTGAAACGAAAAGCAAGGCCAGCAGTAGATGAAAAGCTCATGAAATGTGTCCAGTTGATATATAGGACCATCTCTCTTTCTTCATACAAGCATCTCTCTGTCCCTACCAAACCAGGTGTCTTTGCTATTGGCTGCCGCTGACCACTAGTCATTCAAGCTTTGAATAACATCCAGTGTTAAAGATGAACAGAAGTCAACTTGTGAGAAAAGTAAGGGCAGGAAGAGAGGAAGAGAGCTGCTTGAAAGACATTGTGCAATGAAAGCAAGAGACTGGACGGAGTCCACCAAGGAATTTCTCTGCAGCTGGTGAGAGAAGGAAGAAAGGGGGAGAAGGAGTGAGGAAGATGAGGGAAATAGAAAGGAGGATTAAAAAACTCAATTTGAATTTTGTATCAGCAGATCTACCGATAAAAAAATAGAATAAAATAATGCTATATTTTTAAAAACAGTCTCAGAAAGTCTTTTTTTGGGAGGATGAGAATTGGATGTTGGGATAAAGTAAAAGGGGAGGAATCAAGAAGTAAAAGCCAGGAAAGCAAGGGAAAGGCACAAAAAGATTAAAAGAGGGAGCAGAGAGACAATGCCTTCAGCTGTGGATAATTACAGCAGGAAGCTAGAAGGAAAGAGAGAAAGACAGAGACAAGCTAATTATAATTATTTTTAGTATGCTTGTTGTTATCACTATTATCATAATGGCCATCAATATCACTGTCGCCACGGTGACAGCCACAGGAAAGAGCTGGAGGGCTCTGTCTCCTCTGGACCAATGGGGCTCAGCCAACCGTCTATTGGGTGGATGAGTATTTATGTGACGCGTGTGTTTATATGTGTGTTCATATTTATTTATTTTTTAGTTACAAAATGAAATGGTTCATTTGCATTGCTTAATATCAAATGGAAGTTTTGAAAGAGAAAAAAAATGTAATTTATTCATATATTTCATGTCTCTACTTGACCATAGACAAAAGTAGATCAATGCAAACTAAGATATGTCTGCAGAATATAAACCAAAAACTGCATGGGCTATATGTCAAGACTAACAATTTAGACAAAATCCAGTTGTCAGTTTTTCTTGTATTTTAATTGTTTTTCTTCCCACTTTTCCATCTCTCCTTTCCATCCCTTCAATGACAACAAAAGCTTTTTTTCCCCACTATTTCTAATTCTGAAGATGTTAGAGTAGCTTTTTAAACCTTAATGGCCAAAAAAAAGTCCTTGATCCGTTATGGATCCCAGATGGCCGATGCCCCCTTGAACTGGATTTAGACAAAAATCAATTTTTAGGTTGCTTACAAATTATTATACATGTTATACATGTTATAGCTTTCAATAAAAACTTTTTTAAATATTTTTTTATTTATCAGTTCATGGATATTGGTAATTTTTTTACAATTTATTTTATAAATCTAGAATGATTTTAGGTTGGCATTGTATAATGTGTGACAGACATTGGTGACTTCCAGCTAATAAAAGACAGAAATGACACTTTTATGAACTTAACTGTATTGTCTCTAAAAGCGCCACTGCACTATTATACTATTTACTCTGCCGTCATTTTCTTTTTCAAGGTGAAACAAAAAAGGTTTCGGTTTCTTTCTGAGTTTGAGTTCATGTGTTATGCTGTTCTTTCTGCACTGCACGATGAACTGTCATTTTTAAATGGTCATTTGTCAGGATCCTCTAAAAACATTCACTCACTCATCCATTCATCAAAATGATGTTTACCCCTGGGAGTCAGAAAACATGGAGCATATCAACACACATCCCTGCACGGGGATTCCAGAGTTCTCTGCACCGCACAGTGTCTGCAAGACTACCTTGTGTTGGTATTTGTTGGAGGCTTTTGGATTTCAATATCTATTGTTGTTGGGTGAACAGAATTTTTTTTATCTGTAACTGTACTTTACAAAGCATTGCATATGACAGAGATTGAGAATCAAAAGAAAAATTATGCTGTAAATGTGGTTCAGAGCATACGCAGTCAGAGGATGATATTTAGCTAAACTGATGTTTTAATTTAACACTGCTTATAACCTCAAACTGTTATATATTTTTTTACAGTGTGTGTTGTGACTTGTTGTATGTGTTGGTTCTTGTGAGCTCACCATCTTCTAGTGTGGTAGCATTGATCTCTGTGCTTGAAGGCCCAGTACCAGCTCTGTTGAAGGCCTGGACCACCACACCATACTGGGCAAACTTCTTCAAATTGTCCAGGGTGTAGACCTCACTGTCTCCAGTGGCCTTCATCTCCACAATGCTGTACTGACCATTGCTGCCTGGGCCATTCTCTCGGTAACCAATCTGGTAACCTCGGATCACTCCATTCTGCAGCTCCTTCCTTGGAGCCTGTGCAACAATGTGAATTGATTATTTTCTAACTATTCTATGACACACATCACAATAAAAATAGACAACGAATTTAGAAAAAAAGCAAAGCAAAGCCACATAACAGGTAAAAATTTACAGAAAGCAGAGTAAATACATAAACTAATTTACCTTCCATGTGACTCTGATACTCTGAGAGGTCACTGGCTGAAGGATTACCTCCATTGGCGGCCCATCAGGCTCTACAGAAGTGGACAAAAAAGGGTCTGAGCAAAAGCATTCTACTAAAACAGAAACAACATTATTTGCCTTTTCTGAGTTCAGAGATTGTAATTTCCGGAAAAATATTAAGTCTACAAGTAACAAAGGCCTTTTCATTCTCCATAAATTGTCCTGTGTCGCTGGGATACCAGGTCAAATTCCTGTGTACATTTGGTCAATAAAGCGATTTCTGCTTCTAATTCTGATTAAGCTTAGACAAACATTCAGTTCAAAATACATTTTCAAGGACAGATTTCAAAACAAATGCCAACACAATGCAAAAGGAAAATGCTTGCTTGCATTCACTTTTGCAGAAAGAAGTGCCTTCAAAAAACTTACGCGCTTCCTCTGTACTTATTGTAAGCTCCTTGCTGGCCTCACTCTTGCCAATTACATTGTAAGAGTACATGCGAATGCTGTACACAGAGGCAGGGTGTAGGTCCACTATGTTGGCCTGATTGTTTGTAGGAGAGATGTTTCGGGTTGCATGCTTAAGTTCCCAGGAATCTGACAAACAGAGAAGTATTGAAGTTTTTATTTTATGGCATTATTTTCAAATGATTTAAAAATTGGGCATTTTAAGTTGCTTTTGATTGGTTTCAGTAAAAAATAAGAGGAACATAAAGATGTGCATTGCTTACCTGTTTTGTTTTTATATTCAATATCATAGGAAGAAATAACGCTGTTTCCATCAAACCTCTGAGTCCACCTGAGATTCATACTACGATCTTTTACTTCTCGCACCTCCAGTTCTGGAGGGTCTGGAGGCTCTGCAGATTTTTAAAAAAGCAAAGCAAGAGAGAAGTATGAGGAGAAGGAACATAAAGGGAAAATATTTTGGAGACAGCAAGGCAAGAATGAGTGTTTCTTTTCTGAATTTCAAAAGGACATGGCGCAGTGCATGCCTTTGGGCATGATAGGATACCTTGCACGGTTAGCTGGATAAGGCCGCGCCCCTCTCCGTAAGAGTTGATAGCATGACAAGAGAAGAAGACTGAATCCTCACGCTCTGCTGGCTTTAGCTGCAGTGACAAAAACCAAAGAAAATGTCAAAGAAACATCTTTGTGCTGACAAATGATTTAAAAGCACGATGATGACATTCATGATAGAGAAGGGCCCTGATGAGGGTTTTTTCCTTTTAGGTAAACTATTTCAAGTGGGTGACACCGCACTACATTGCATAGAAAGTGCAATTGTAGAAAATTTGGAAAACTTATCTTCTCTTGGAGGACACAAGAGACAAGAGACACAAGATTTCGTTTCCGAAGACGAACTGGTCATGAAAGACTCCCTATACAGTAGAGTTCCTTAAAAACCAATTACTTCCATTATAGCTTAATCCCATACCATAATACTGCAATAGATCAGTGCTTAGTTGTCAATGGAGTCTGTTATGAACACAACAAAATAAGTCCAGATAATAACACAAACATCTAAGTAATGTGAAGAAAAGTAATGGCATATTGACATAAAAAGGAATGTCCGTAAAACTGACTTACATTCACGGCTAAATTTCTCTCACTAAGCAGAAAAAAATGCAATCTGTATAATAAGGTAATAATTTTCCCCTTAGAATTTATTAAATTTAGAACGTGATTAGCAGGTAGATCTGATTTTTACTTTTTGTCATTTTCAAATGATTAAATTTCTTACAAATTTGTTTATGGAATTTTTTTCTTCTTCCAATAATCACCTTTAAAAATAAATGCCCATTTTTTCCCTCAATGTGTTGCAATAACAGAGTTTTCTTTTTCACAAAAAGTATTGTGAACAAATCCATTCCTTTTTTGGCACGGGAAATTAGCCATATCATGTCCAGTCCTTTACTGTTAAAGATTTAAACATTCTAAAGTCCTGCAGTTTCTTGTCTCTGCATCCTTTAGCAAGTATCAACTGCAACTTTAAAATGCTAAACCATTAAAATCAAGGTTTTATCTGAATAGAAGACGGTTCTCCATTTTGCCGCAGTCTCTCTCAAACTGGATTAGACTTGGTAGGGATTGCACAGTCGGGCAGGGCTGCTGTTGGGATTTTAACTTACTAATGTGAGCTGACTAGTTTTAGGAGGTGATTTGGAGCACACACATTGATTTATGATTTGTGCCAATGCAAAAAGAAGGCATAATGATGATGATAACCATAAAATTCTTTGGTAATTTTCTGTACTTCGCAAACACTTCCGAAAATAAATTCCTCATAGGCTTTAGCATTCTCCTTTGTTGTTTCTTTTTTTCCCCTTAATGAATAAAATTCCCAGTAAAGTGTCAAAATTATACCTAATTGTTTTGTGAGGAACAAAAGTTTCAACTTTAATATTCTCTATGCTGTCTTTGAGAACCTTTTCAATTAAATGTAATGTCTGAATCTTTATTTGGTTTTCATTTACAGTCAATCAACATCAGAGCAGAAAGCTGTTGGCAACAGAGGCATCCTGTATGTAATAAGTCCCTGCCAGTTTGAGGAAAACAGCACATGTCAACAGCCCCATCACACAGTTCACTTTATATCCACCTCAAGCAATGCAAATACTAGAGGACACATGTCACATTAGAGCACACTTTGCATCAAGTCTGCTAAGAATCATTAGACAAATGAGTAGAACCGTAGAATAAATGAAATAAGTAAATTCAAATCTATTTGTAAATAAGGTAAGAGTTGCGAAGCACTGCTGTCTGTTTTCTAGATACTCGACTATATATGTGTTTTTTACCTTGAGTGTGGACAGCACCTCATCTGTCTTTTCATTGGGACTAGTGGTTATGGAGTAACGGGGGTTTCGGTCAGGGTCAATGACCGTGTCGCCTCTTTCCCATCGGATGATGATGGGCCATTCTCCCCTTGCTGTGCAGTTCAGCTCCTTCACATGACCCTTCTTAGCCATAGTAGTGTTGGGGTGACTGGTGATCATTGCTGGGACTGGAAGGAGAGGGGAAATGGAGTGTGAGATGAAGAGAAGGTGAGGACAAATGGGGTGAAACAGAGAGAGATGGTAACAGTAAACAGATTGATGAGCGGGATGTTAGATGACAGAGGCAGATAGAAGAGGGGTTAGAGGAGGAAAATAAGGAGTATAATAAGCAAAAACTAAGTGGAAAGGGTAAAAAAGTGAAAGAATGAGAAGAAAATGTAGCATAATTGCAACTAAAAAAGCAGGGTGCAGAGTATCTGAGTTCCATTGCAGTCGAGTAATGAAGAGCTGTGGTCAATGAGGTAAAGTCAATAAACCTCCTTTCTAATTCTCTAATAGTTAACATTGGGGTCTAGGTGAATGAAGAGGAAAAAACGATACACTCTCCCTTTCGTGTACACTCTATCCACATGTCCCTCCCGCACACAGTACTCTCAGTGCTACATAAGCACACTCATTTGCGCACAAACTCATACACACACGATATCGATCTGAGGAGGGTTCTGCTGTTTTGTTTTCATCACTTATTCATCTCACCCTCCCTCTTTTCCGCTTTTCCTTATTCTCCACTGAGCAAAACAGACAGAATTGAAGGAGGCAGAGGAGAGGAACAGTTCAATCAATAACACTAACACTAGAAGGAGAAAGAGGGAGTGCATTGGAGACAAGCAGCTTTGTGATAGACACACACGGTGGGAATCGTAGATATTCATGTGCACCTTATTATACGTATTCTGCTGCACAGGTTTTGAAAGATGCAAGAAATTAAGCCTAAAACTTTTTTTGTGATTACAGTTCATTTGGAAGATAAATGTACCACATAAATTGGCCTTTTAGGATCTCCCACTTGATGTGTATCATCATTCTCCAGTGCATTCTCGCATGACATAACCCAGGGTGTTACTGACAGAAAGGGCAGGATACAGAGATTGATTGCAGATAATGATTAAGCTCAAAGTCTTTTTGATTGTCTTTAGATAGTTCCCATGAGTCAAAAGATCAATTGCTCAGTTGCTTTGACTCTGCCTACCACAGATGTGTGCACAGGGCAGTCTGTCTTGCTGCTCCTTATGACTTTTCTCTTATGCTCATGGTCACCTTTTGCTCCGCCAATCTATCGCTGTGTGTATGTTTGTTCATACCCACAGGGACAGTATTGTGAACTGGCTCATTGGTTTGACACAGTTAGTGCATGAAGGCTAATAAATTGAGAGCACCAGTGCATCATATACAGTAGACGGCCTAACTGCAGACATCTATAAATACAAAAACCTACCCAGTGGCTTATTGTCCCACGTGTATTTGAATACTCACTCTTAACTGTGAGGATCATACTTTTGCTGATGTCTGAGCCCACCCCGTTGGAAGCCTGGCAGAGGTAAAGGCCACGATCCTCTTCCAAGACATGTCTTATCAGTAGAGAGCCATTCCCCATGATCTGAATACGCCCTGTCAGAGGCACAGGGTGGTACTGCTGTGGGTTTCCAATACCAACTGGACAAAAGAGGAAAAAAGTCAGCACAGGGACATGTCATTATGATAAAGTGACTTTGCTCCATCTGCATTTGAAGAAAATTCACATTGGATGATATAAATCAAAGAACATAAGAAAAGGGAGAGAAAAGCTGACAGAGACACATCGGATACAGGCATAACGGATAAAAGATGGGTCATGTACCTAGTGCACTTTTGGCATGCTTCCACATAACCTTAGGAGGGGGATATCCATCAACAGAACAGTTCAGGATCGCTGCTTTTCCATAGATCCCATCCTGGTTGTTGGGCTGTACAACAAACCGAGGAGGTACTGGAAACAAATGAAGGAATCAATTAATAAAAGGACTCTGCTGCATCAAATCGCATTTTGCTCATTTCACCTACCAGATGGTTTAAGCTTAATTAGTAATACTAAATATCTGCTGTAATTTGCTAATCCCTTTTAATGTTTCATATCTTGCAGCATTCTTACCTGTAACGGTGAGCTGCCTCTCCGTGCTGACAGTGGCAGCATCATTGCTTGCAATGCAAGTGTAGTTGCCATTGTGTTTGAGTGACACCATGGTTATCTGGAGGGAGCTCATGAACTCCTTTGTGTCAATGGTGATCCCTGAAGAGGGGACAATCTCCTGGCCATCCTTGCGCCACGTGATGCGTATGGGCTTGTCTCCAGACGACACCACGCAGGCGATGTACATCAGTTTTCCGATGGACGTTGGGGGAAAGTCAAACGGTTGGATCAGTGGGGGCACTGGGACAGACAGAGAACGAGAAGAAAAAATTTAAGAAATGAAAGAATGAAAGAAAGAAATAGGAACGATAAAGGAAGCAGAGTGATAAAGGGGAAGACGTACATAGAGAAAGAGAGGGTATGTACCAATGTTAAAAAAGGAATGCAAGAGGACGCAGCTTCATGAAAAGATAACGTAAAAAGGACAGAAATGGAAGATAAAATGATGAAAAGGAGAAGAAGCAAGGATGCAGAAAAATACAAGTATAGCGAATGGGGAGAAAGATTGAGACAATAAAAAAGCTAAACAGTATGGACATAAAAGCAGAATAAAAGTAGAGGGTTGTTTAATTGAGTGGGGTGAGTAACAGGGAAGACAGAAATACAAACCGGATATGAGTAAATGAAGGATAGACACAAAAAGTCAGAAATAAAGGCACAGGGAATATTTGGTTTAAAAGAAGCAGTTTTTAAAATTCAGGGACATCAAGAGGTAATGTGGTGGGAGGGTAAATTGTGGAAAGAAATAATATGTGGAATATTGAAAAGGATCACAAGATCAGCAACAGGACCAAAACGCTGTTAGCATTTTAAGGTTTTTAAAATCCCTCATGCTCACCTAGAGTCTATTTAGTAAATATTTATCCAGCTTTGCTGCCCGGTATGTCCAGTGCTTTCTCTGGGCCTTGACCCCCAAATCTTTTACACCACTGTACTTTGGCCTACCAGCCCACCATCCAATCCACAGTTGCCTGTGGCCTTTACCAACCCCTACACTCATCGCCACCCCGCCCTGCTAAAACCAGCCCATAATAGCTGCTCTAATTAGAGCCCCATCCACAGGGGGAAGAACAGTGTTACCATGGATACTGTCTATGGTAGGTGACGGTTTGAAGAGGGGGGTGAGGGGAGGTTGTTGGGATGTGGGGGGGTCACAGCTGCGACATCTGGGGTTTTTAATCTGGGCCTCGTTAAAATTCATCTAATTAAATCAGGGACATGATGAGCACACATTCATACAAATACATACCTGCATTCAAATACAGCAAATGTGTGCACGTGAGCACCTATATACATTCATGTTAGCCTACTCAGATGTGTGTGAACAGTACAATAAGGAATGAGAACTGAAGTAATAATGTCAAACATAAAAATATGTAAATCTACTGGAATTGTGAACAAAGTGAAACAACATTAAAGACTGAATATCTATAACACACACGTGTCATTCACACACATGTATGCAAAATAATGTCATATACACGACACATTTCATACAATAGCTGTCCTGCTCTATATAATTGCTGAGTGGTTGAGACTGCTCCGCCCCTTAATCAGGGGTTATTAAAGGCAACCCATACAGCTTTGTTCTTTCAACTCACTCTGTTTCACTCACACTCTCATGTGCCAAACCACTGTTAATCAGTTCCTTTCATCACAGTCAAACAGCGCTAGATTCATACAGAGTATCATCCCTTTTTGTTTTACTTTCATTATCTTTTTTTTTTGGTGACTTTGCAGTGAATGACAGCACTAACAAACTACACCTACCACTTGAATTTTAAGAAGATGATTTTTCAAAAGCATTTAGGACTAGGGATACCTAACAAAACCTGAAGCTGGCCAGGACACTATATAATATAGACTTTGAGCATGAAGAGCAGGACTCAGAATGTTAACAACATCCCTCAAAATCACCCCTTAGAAAATGAATTGACATGAACACTGGCTTCTACAGGAGGACTTACATTATCTGTAGAAGGAATAAGACTGAGCACAGTAGTAGACATGAAAGGGGGAATTCTCTGGTCACCTCAGCTGAGCACTGGAAGGCGGAAAACCACTGGATAAAATTTCTGACTCAGGCAATGTGTTGCCAGGCTTCCCCTGAGTCCTGATAAGCTACACTCTTGTGGTTGAATACTGTAGATGCCCCAGTTTGCTCCCTTGACTCTGAGAAATACACCCAAAGCACATCTGTGGTTGCTCAAAGGCCTTTGGAGACTCCTGCTAATGCTAGTCCAAAAATAAGGTCCCAAAAAGGGGGAAAGATGGAAAAAAAAATCAATTTTCCTAGGATTTAAGAGAAAACCTGCTCTAGCCATATATACATATATAGATACATACATATATGTGTGTGTGTGTGTACTGTAAACTGTTAGAGAATGATATAGACAGTATTCTATTTTTATTTTAGAGACCATATAAAACTTGTCCAACTGCAAAAGCATTTGGGAACATCAGTATTGTGACTGACCTTTGACAGTGACGTAAACCGTCTGTGTGATGAATAGCTGGGGTTGGATCAGCACGCTGCAGACATAGGCCCCCTCGTCCATCCCCTTCTGAACATCGCTGAGCTTTAGGGTCCCGTTCTCAAACACCCCCTGGACAAACACCAGCATGACTCATTCCACCCAATCATCCGATAAATGGCAAAAAGACCATAAATGACATGATGTTAAGTTTAAATTGTGGCTGACACTAATGAAAAGAAAATTCCAAAAATTTGTTTTGATACTTTATTGTCATCTCTAGAAAAACATATTTTCATTCTGAAAAATATTATTCCGTCACATTGACAATTCAAATAAAAACAAATCACAGTACAGTAAATTACTAATTATGAACCATCTTTATAGGGCTGTCATTGTCCATTTCAACAAGATACCTGATTTTTCTATATGTAAAGACAAAAGTTCCTCTACAATAATGTCTGCAGCCAAGAACCTTTATTATTGCAGAGCAATGTCAATGCTCATCTATATTTTTGTTATTTTTATTGAATCTAGGGTGAGAAAAAATGAACCTGGCGATGGTTGTCTGGAAGCAGAAGTCCCTCCTTGTACCAGTTGATTGAATAGTAAGGGTACCCAATTACACGGCAGCTTATGAAACTGTTTCTTCCTGCCACTGCAGTGATATTCTTCATAGGCCGAATCCTTGGCGGGCCTGATCGATAAAAAGAGGGAAATAGGGAGAAAAATGTAGAAAGAGATAGAAAGATGTAATCAGATGAAGAAAAAAGAGGGGGAAAGAAGATTATTAGTTTATGGTGTCCGAAACCAGGTCATGGAAATTGAGGAATAAAGGAGAAGGTTGACAGGGAAGGGAGTTTGGGAAAAGGAGTAGAGAGAAGTGGAGAGAAGCATGTAGGGGTGAAGGGGTAGAGTATCCAGCCTCAATGTTAAAGGCCATTTCAGCTCTAAATATGCAGTAAAGGAGCCAAACACTTGTGACCAATACTGCTAGTTTTAAGTCACCTGCACATCCACTTGTCTTAGCCTTCTGTAAAAAAAATCTGTTTATCTGTTTATCTCCCTAATTTATCATAGCTTTATAGCTGCCTATTTGTTCACTTGGTTCTCAAATGTTATCTTAAATATTTCCAGTTCCCCAGTGCTAGTTTATAGAGAAACTGTAAAGCTGAATGTCGTACAATTTGGCTGAGGTACATGGTGCACATATGCATCACAATGTTTAGAATGACTAAAAAAGAAGTTAAAAATACTACAGGTTGTGAATGGGGGATGTAAAAAAAGCACATGGCATTGTTGGATGACGGTAGGAGCCAACACACAGTCATCTATCATACCTTCTCATCATTGTTCATCGTGAATCTTTGTTTTTTAAAATTTTCTCAGCTGTCCTACCCCCACTTCACTTGGTCTTTTTCTCTCCTGTCTTTTCTCAGCTAGTGCTGAGCTTTGAAGCCACAGCTTTGATGAGTCAAAGATGTATTATTCAGTGGTGCAGTTTCACATTCACACACACATGCTGACATACACGGAAGTAGACATCATATAAACATATGAGTCAATATCTAATTGTTCTTGCTGGTGGTTTTCTAGTAGTGAATGGTATTAGTTAGTACTCTGTTATGCTAGCATGTTTTTTCCCTTCCTAATTCTTCGGTTATGGAGATGTGGGTCCCTCGATGTGAGTGTAAGTTGGCAGCTTTAGACAGTTTGTGTTGCGGGCATGGCTAAACCTCTGTCTATGGAGCATGTTCTCACTCCAGTGATCATTTTGGCATGTCTGCTTAGAGCAGACTCACATGTCACAACTACACAAGGACAGAGAAAAGAGACGAAAACTCGAGACATAGAGACGGTGATCCAGCCCTGTCCGTCGGTGTCACTGCTCATGCTTGTCATCTCAGACGACAGTGACATCACCACTTCTGTCACCAGAGTTTACAATCAGTCCCTCCACAGACACATACACTCTTCTCATCTTCATCCTTCCTCGTTTTTCATCTACTTCTCTACTGTTAGAGAGAAGGCTAAGTTTATTTAGCCTTCTCCCTCACTTTTTTCTCTTTTTGGCTTCTCTGCTTCACAGTAAATAACGCCACATTTACAGTTTACTTTTTAACTTCTTCTACCGGGATATGTGTGTATGTAACAGTTCCCAGTGGTGGGCAATGCACTCGTATTTATTTTCTGTCATATTACGTCTGTCCTGTTTACATTTTTGTACATTCGCACAGTTATATTAGATCACATGCAGAGGGCTTGAGGAGGCGCTCTACGCAGAATGAAAGAGAGGAGACAGACAACATAAATGGATTACTGGAGATATAAGACACAGACTTCTGCACACCAATGACGTTTAGACATAAGTTGGACAGAAAAAACAAAAACATAAAAACATAACAGGAATAAAACTGAAGGTATACGGATGAAAAAAGCAAAACACAAAGAGAAAGGTAGAGCCATAGAAGGGGTTTTGGTCAGGGTGGGGAGGGGGGCAGGCTATGAGAAGCCTCTGTATGACTGATATTGAAAAGTAGACAGGCACCTCTTACGTTTATGCGCGCTTGGTACTCGGCACTACCAGCCGAGTTTCGTGCGGCGCACCGATACACTCCTCCATCTCGAATCTGTGGGCTGCTGACGTTGACGTGGCTCACGGTGCTGCCATCGGAGAGCGTGAACTGACTGGCTCTGACGCGCGACAGGTCCCTGGCCACAGGCTCATCGTCCAGGGTCCAGGTGATGGTGGGCGGAGGTGCTCCTTTAGCGGCGCACATCAGGGAAAACGGCTCACCTGGGACCACCACTCTTTCACTGAAGGAGGCAACAATACGGGGTGTCCCATCTAGAAATGAATCAAAATGGGTGATTAGAAGTGGATTGAGGATATATCAAGGACAAATGTAAACTGTCATTTAAACAATGATAAGAAGTTTGCATTCTTTGAAAATATACTCCACAATATGATTGCTGAACTTGATAGCAGTTTTTTTGTCATCTCCAATATCAATTTTTGTTTTCAAACTCCCAACAGTTTTAGGCCCCCGCCCCACAAAGTTGTTGTGTTATTGATTAGTTTGCTTGTGTAAATCAATATTAAGCTACTGAATTTCAGTCTAATACATTCATTAAGTGAATGAAACAAAAAACTGTGCTACAAATGAGGCATTTTCTTTGTAGTGCTGTACTGTTGTTCATTTAAAAGCTTTGCAGATATTTTGCATGCATGTAAACTTAATAAAATGAGATTCTTGAACAATCCTCACATGCAATCTATTCAACATTATTTTAACTCCTCATTGATGTCACTTTTTGACTTTCAATAGGTTCCGCATGTGAGCAGATTTCAAAGTGACCGCTCACTCTCACATATGCGAGCATATAATAACGTCCTGCCATCTTGAAGAATGTGCATATGTACTGTAAACCCTACTTTAATTTAGAAAACATGTGAAACCTTACAATAACGTTGTTAAGTATTATACCATGGCAACCCTTGTGTTATGAACATACATAAAAACTCTTCTGTAATCACCTTCTAACAGTATGATGGAGAAATCCTGGGCAGTCTGGCCTTTTCGCGTGGCAAAGCACTGGTAGGCTCCAGAGTGTCTCTTTTGTGCAGCAGAAATAAACAGAGTCTCATTGTGAGCTCCTTGGATGGAAAAGTGCTGATCGGGCAGGACAGGTTCTGTGTTGCGGTACCAGGACACTGTAAAATGGGGGGAACCTTGGACTGCACAAGACAGTATGACGGTGCTGCTTATTCCTGTCTTCAGGTTCTTGGGAGACAGGGTAACGCGCAGTGGCTCTGCAGATTGAATGAGCAAAGTTAGATGATAATAGACAATAAGATAAACACAAAGAAGCTGAAGTCTAATTATTCAAGGCAAAAAAGCTGATATTTGTCAGCACTCAAGGTCATCAGGATGAACATTATGCACAATGCTGAATGAAATGAATTTCTAGTTGAGTTGTGCTGAGCCGGCCAGGCAACACAAATCGCAAACACAAATTCTGGTGTGGTAAGATTGTGTCTGTGTGTCAATTCCTCTGCTGGCTTTGTATGTGCGAGTGTGTGTGAGAATGATTGAGTGTGTGTGCTAAGCAGCCAGGAAAACTGAGACTGAGAGACAGAAAAGGGGAGAAAATGTCAGTGAGCAATAAAGCAGCTGGTGTTAAGAGCTGGAGGCTGCTGCATGTGTATTAGCATGTGTGTCTGTGGGACAGTTCATCTGCGAGTGGACCATTTTCATCATGGGCCATGGGTACTGTGTGTGTGTCAGTATTTGAATGTGCATCTCACCTCGCACTGCCCGTCATTGATGGTTTGTAGGCTGAGCAGCGATATGCCCTGTGGCCATTCAGCCCAGCATCTACAACCTGTCTCTTCTTCCAAACAACTCTTAAATTTTGTTTTTTACCACCTCCACAAGTAACCCCCTACATGTTTTTTCAAAAGTCCACCATGTTCCTTTTGTGTGTCTTTTTTTCCATTAAGACAGATCGCATCAGTACATTATAAGATGCTGATTTTACATCCTGTGTAAATGGCATGACGAACGTACATGACAATTGGACCTTTCTGTTACCATAGCGGCACGTCCCTAAGTTTTTGAGAGCATTGTTGGGAGGAAGTCATCCTTGAAGATAAGGCCCATGCTAGTCCCAGAAAAAGGTTGGTCATGACGCAGCTTGTGAAAATGAAAAATGTTCAACCTTCCCCCCCCATTTACATGTTGTTCACATTCATTAATTGGAATAGATCAGTTATGGTAAAAAAAAACTAAACAAGCGCTCAATTACAATTTTTCCACCTTTTTTACGTACCTATGATGTTGAGGTGACCTGTCACCTCTTTGGAGCCAAAGCTGTTGATGACCTCACAAATGTAGTTGCCACTGTCTTCAAGTCTCAAGTCGGAAATGGTGAGACCAGTGATGCGCCGTGTCCAGCGGGAGTCAGCTGGTAATGGCCGACCATCCTTCAGCCATCGGATGGTGGGGTTAGGATATCCGGAGGCGATGCACGGCAGCTCTACACTGTGCCCCACCTGCACCTCACCGGATTGGAAACTGTCCAGCTCAGACGGGGTGGACTCCGTAGGGTCTGGAAATGATCAAAGTATATTGGATTTTCATCTGAATGTTCAGCCTGTCCGCGGACTCCAGAACCTAAAACCATCTGACATTTCTATGACACAAAAATGGTGAAAAACTGAACTGGTGAAAATACTTCTGTTAACACAAAAGAACTTGTTGCCTACCCATAACAGAGAGCCTGGCTCCATTGCTCTGACGAGTCTCTCCACTGTACTTGTGCTTTGTGATGCAGCGGTAGGTGGAAAGAGCATCTTCCTTCTGCACTTCTGAGATATACAGAGCGCCGAATGACGTCAGGAAGAAACGGTTACCTGTGAAGGACAACAGACAAACTGTCAGAGGGGAGAATTACAGAGTTAGTCATGTACGATACACAATTTATTACTGTAAATGTTGCAAATGTCTGCGTCATGAAATTCCAGACACTCTGAAAAAGGAATAGAGCCGAGAAAAAAATTGAGCTGAGGGAAGACAACTCGGGTGAGTCCTTTCTATTAGGATACCTCCTGGTCACCTCTCTTCAGAGGTATTTAAGGTATGTTCAGCATGGAGCCCTGTTGAAGACCCAAAACTTGCTGAATGGATTATATATCCCTTCTGGTCTGAAAACACTTTAGGATCTCTCAAATTGGAGTTATTGGGTGTTTCTAGGGAGACGGACTTCTGAGTTCTCCATAATCAACTTGTTGCTTCTCCTCAGATCAGTGAAAGACAATGGATGGGTGGATGTTTCAAAAGCCCCAACACAGCACTTTGCTAAACACATTGGTGCTTTTAAGAGACTCTGAGCCATTCAATTTGTGAAATATACTCACTACAGAAAGACAGATGAGAAGAAAAGAGAATGAACGAGGAGAATGGGAGATGTTAATAATTGATGTGTCTGTGCTTGTTATGGTAACAGCAGATGAGTGTAATTTTTATTTCACATCAGTGACTGCTTGGTCTGCCTCTGATTTATCTGTTCGTCAATAGATAGTACAGTTTTTGCACATATGTGTGAGAGAGAAGAAAAAAATGGGAAGACGATCGGGGAAATATTTCCCAGCCTTTTTTCTGTATCTTTCATCTTTACTGTCTGGCCAAAAGAAAATCAGCCTAATCCTAAAAAGATTTTCAGAAGGCACTCTGTCACCAGGTTATCCATGTGGTTCCATATTAGGTGTCTTGCCTTTATGTTAAGGTTACCATGGCTTTCTAGTAGGGCTCTGTACCCATTCTTGGAGGGTGGCGATGTTATCTCTTCCCCGACCAGTCATCCTGCCAACCCTCCACCTCACCATTTTGTCATGTTATTAATCCCTCGTTGCAATAGCAGACTCAATTTACAAACACCTGAACAAAGTTGGAAGTTTTTTCTTTCTTTGTTAAATGTTGGATTTAGTATGCATGTATCCCTTTCACCCTGGACTGTTGGAATAGTAGGCTTCCCACAAGGTTAGAGTCTTTCCACATTAAAATGTCTTGTTCCCATCGCTCATTTGTTATCAGCATGGCCTAATCTCCCAGTACCTGATACCAAGCTTGTTAATCCATGCAGCGACATAGAAATGGGGGACATGGTGACTTATTTACATATACAGACACCTACAAGCAATAGGTCAGCCACTACAGTTCCACCACAGCTGATTTAAATTCATTTATTGAGCTCACTGCTGGAGATGTTCAGATACTGATCAAATGAACCAATTATAATGTGCACAGATTCCTTCTAGTGCAAAGTTCCTTACATGTTGGTAGTAAATTATCTACATTTCTCAGGTCTATTTCTACATTTTTGATCAGACAGACAAAATTATTGAGATGATATTCATCATGCCAGTGACTGTATGTAACTGTTCTGTGAAAAGAGCATTAAAGGATTTTATTCCTTATTTATTTAGACAAGATTAACCAGGCACCTCGCCCGACATACACATACACGATAATAAGATGCTATGACAGATATTAGGGACAATACTTTGTCACCCATTTACATAAATCAGTCTTATTACTTTTTCAACTAAAGTACATTATTTTGTGTAAATGAAGCCCTGCATTTCCATGTATTAAGTATGAAAATTGAAACTCAACTAAGACCCTTTGCATGAGTCTTTCTGTTCAATTAGAATTGATTAGGAGAAAAAAATACTAAGTTTATAACAAATGCAACATTTATTGGTTAATTTCACATCTGCAAATCATGAAAATAGAAGAAACAAAGTTTTAAATAAACCAATTATAGGTTTTACTACGTGTGCGTATGTGTTCCTTCCTATGCAGACACATATGCGAGTGTCAGCCAGTGCATTTGCATGCATAAAGTTCACACGCACGTGTTTTCATGTGAGTCAGACTGTTGTGCTGAGTGCTAAGCGACGTAAGCTGTAATTTCAAAGCCTGCCCTTTTGTTCCAACCTGGGTATTACGCCTTACAGGATAATATGCACTTGGCGAGTGGAACCCTGTATAACACACTGCTACACCCTGTCACAACATGCCAAGACAGAGAAAGACACACCACAAGGGGGTGATGGGGGTGAGCTGAGTAAGAAATTCAGAGCCTGTTAAGAACGGAGACAAAGAAAGCGATCCAGGGGAACATTAGTGAAAAGGAACTTGTCAACAGTGGCTATGACTGAAAGTTATTCCATCACTCCTCCATTTTTCTATTCTGTTCTTTTCTCCCTTGTTCAGATTTTGCCTGTAAGACGCACAGTTGCAAATTTACATCACTTTTAAAAATTCTAAAAAAAGGCCTGAACATTTTTTTTTTCTTTCTTAAAACACCATTTGCATAGTAAATGGGTGCTATTGTTTGTCCTCACAATGCTAATGGGCAGACCAAGTTCTTATAGGTCCGGATATGGCCTTGAACTCATTTGAACTATTGTGAATTTGTAACTGTGGGTCTTACAGGAAAAGTGATTCCTTCACTAATTTTTTTATGTACTAAAGAAAGTCTATGATCCTACACTTAAACGCCTTCGATATTTGTTTAAATTACTTGTCAGGAATGTGCTATTTGAATAATTTAGGATTACAAAAAATTAACATTCGCCTTTTTAATTAAAAAAAAAACTAAAATTATTGTGTTTCTCAAAACATCTCAAATCATACTTTACTTTTCATATGAAAATAAGCTAGAGTCTAAATGCTTTTTTACTTTTACATTTAGTCAAATTGACATAAAAAAGACTACTGACATCATTTATGATGTGAATTCTACAAAATGAAAGTTTCTACTGACTTTGCTAATGACAAACTGGATTCTCATTATTTATGATTAATCATTATACAGGAAAAAAAGTAGTCACCATTAACAACCTGGCAAAATAACAACAAATGTTGCTTTACTATATAACAAAATCAATATTTAGGACTGGCAATATTAATTCTATTGGTGTGCTGAATGGTATGTTTGGTCCCTGTTCTGTAGAGTTGAGTCAGGAAAGGTTGGACAATAATCTAACTACTGTTTTGTATAAAATGTGATCAGGGTTAACTTTTTATGGTGCATTTTATTTTTCCTCTCTATTATGAAAAGGGAGGGAGCTTTTGATATTGCAGTACATCTCAATCAAAAAACAAATACACACATTAGATGATGGGAGATCTGAAGAACACTGTTCACCAAGGAAATGATAGAAAGTCTGACTACAACATAGACTGTACCACTGGTATGTAAGTGAAGGGAGCATCAGAAAACTTCAACAAAATGACAACATCTATATTTTCTGCTTTTATTTAATTTCTAGTCACTGCCTGCCCTCCTGCTGTCTGAGGAGATGAGACACACCTAAACATAGGAGAGGGGTGCAGGCCGCAATGGAGGGAGGCAGCGTTGTAGCAAAAGGGTCTGGCCCTACAGGGAGGAGGACGGCAGATGGAGATTGATGGAGGGAGAGATAGGGAGATAAAGAGAAACATGCCGTTGGGAGTGACAGAGGAGGGAGTGAGAGTGATGAGGGGCCTACAGGCCTAAGAGCCATACATGAGTAAAAACAATTCTACGTCTTTCTCCATCTCCTTCCTTTGCAAGCCTCTCCTTGTGGGAGAGAAGATCAATTCTCGTCTAGTCTGCCTACGCCTCCAGGAGTTTGTTACTGTGGTTGAGTGTGTGTTTATATGTATTTCTGTCTCTTTTTGTTCCTTTATTTTTTTTTCTGTTGCTGTAGGAAGCCGGTTTAAGAACTCTAAGCATTGTTGTACATCCACTACTTTCCTGACCCTTTTTCTTTAGCCTGTTTTTCTGTCTGCATGACATCTATCCCCATTCCCTGTTTTTCTAGTCTAAAAGACTGAAGGAAGACCACTCCAGTCTTCCTTCAGTCTCTTTTTTAACACTTACTCCATGCTCCTCTTCCTGCTCATTCATGGGGGTCTGTAATAGAATCAGTAAAACTGAGCCTTTTCCTGCCCGAGGCACGAAGTCAAGCTGAGTACAGAATCTGCTGCAGGATTTTTCGTGTGTACGTATGCCTGAATCCCACAGACACATACATGCAAATAATGAGACAGAAAGACAGGAAGGGAGGGAGAGACCTGGTGAAAAAAGGATTATGGAGCCCTGGAGCATCACTTGTCTTGCACAAAGTTCCCCCAGAGAGGGGACACCTCACTTCTTAGTGATGGAGAGGACGGGGAGTGGAGATGGAGAGGATGAAGCTATGAAGGAGGGGTTTAACTAAATAGGCCTCAGACATGTATGGCCACTATTTTCAACAAATTAATGTCAAATAGATGGGGGGAGGAACAGCATCCTGAGAGCCCATAAAGATGGAAAAATGATAATGTTACTAGGAAATATGTAGCCACAAGGGAGGCTTGAAGGAAAAGACAAACAGATCAGACAGGTAACCGAGAAAATATACACATATTTTGCAATGCTGACTAGACCACAGAGTTAAAGAAAAGATTGATATAGATTACACACAGGAGTGAAAGCAAGAAAAGAAGTCATTCAGTGAGAAACAGAGTAGGATAGGAAATGGCGTAAGTAAGGGGGTTTGTTCTTGGTGCTGCCATGCAAATGAAAGTGGCGCTGCAGCAATGCTAACTAACAGCAATTCACACTGTTGGACTCATCACTTATTAATGCTCCACAGCTCCCCCTCCCTCCCATTTCTTTCTCTTTACCCATTCCCCTCTCCCCTGCTCTCACCAGGATCTCTCTTTTTTGTTCGCTCTCTCGCTCGCTGTTGCTAGGGCCCGGGCACTCACGTGACAACAGCTGGGTAGGGGGCGCTGCGGTGGCACACAACGACATAAGCAAGTGTGTGTTTCCCATGTGCCTAGTGTGTGTGTGTGTGTGGGTGTGTGTGTGTGTATGTGTGAGAAGCCTTCATTAGAGGTAAAAAAGGAATCAGCCATTGAAATGATGATGATGTAAATCAGAGTAGAGGAACTGCTGAATGAATCTGTAATTGATTAACAGGCCTGGGTGATAGGCCACAGAGGAGCTCACCAAGCTGCTCAGTGCATCATGTCACTTTATTTTTCACTCAGATTGCAAGATGCATTATTGTCAAGGTTTACCTTTCAGAGTGTTAGGCTTAATGGACTACAGGCTCCGTACAACACAGGCCGGTTAGTTACACAAATGGACTTCTTACAAATACACGTGCTCACAGCTACACACTCACAATCTGTCTTACAAGCTATACATTCTTACTCCCACTGTCTCACAATCCAGATTTCCAGGGAGCACTCGACAAACTGTGAGAATGTGTGCATGCATGTGTAAGCATCCTCACTACAGGATGCCACAGCAATGAGCAGACAGTGGAGTACACCTACACTTCCCTTATTTATTCTCCTCCTCCTGATTTGCTTTCTTTTTGGTTCCTTCTCTCTTCCACTTTTTTCTTTTTTAGTCTTTTCATTCACTGTCGACGTTTTAAAACACCATCTTATTGTATAAAACTCACACTCAAACATAGTCAATATGATCCCATATTTCTGCAGTGAATATATAATGCCAACCTATATGGACATTTACAAATTAAAAATGTACACCCCTATGTCATAAAAGTACAATAAACCTGAGTTAATGAATCAATCAATGGCATACATACGATACTTTCCTCCATAAGCTGTTCAGAAATAAATATAAAGGACAAAGCTGGCAAAGAGATGTCATTAGTCTTCTTAAAGGTCAAGAGATCTAATGAAATTTATTAACAAAGAGAAAAATACTTGAAATGTGGTATGAAAAAGAGTAATATAATGTACTGTGTTTGAAACTCTCCTTCAGCTGCCTATGAAGAATGTGCAGTATTGAGCAAGATTTGGAATGTTTCTATCAAGAACAAGAAAAGAATTCTACTGATTTCCAACAAAGGTGACTAAAAAGCTTAGATTTTCAGAGTAATATTTAGATTTGACCAAAGATACTGTTTCATAATTGTATTTTTCTTAGTGTTTCAATGTGTGTAGCATACAATCTGTCTTGGTGATCATTTTCTTAGCCATAAATTGTATATTTGCACAAAAAGGTGCAAAACAAATGTTGCATTTTAGAGAGGGTGTTTGTAGACTACAGCAGAAGAACACGATGCTCAGAGATGCCAGCTGAAGTAGTTACATACACATCTCTGATACAGTAATCCAAGGTAGGCCTTTTTTATTAGGTGATTATATTTAGTGTTCTGCATTTTAAGGGTTGGCAGACTAACATAATAATTATATAGCAAATGTGTGTGTGTGTGTGTAGGGAACAATGAAAAAAACTAAAATTGTTTGCAAAATGAGAAGTAAAAAACTGTAGTCCTGAGTCTACCTTCTTCCTCTTTTTTCTTGGTCTTCACCTCTTTTTATTCTTTTCCTTGGTTCATTTATTTCATAATTACCCGGGGCCAATTATGGCTTATTTCACGGAGATACTGGGTAGCCTTACTAAAAGCTATTTCATTTGGTCAGCAGCACATCTCAGCTTTCTCTTTGGTTCACACATATACACACACATTTCAGCTTCCATTTGAAAACCCATTCAAGTCCATCATCTGAATTCAGGAACATTATGACACACTCATAAAACTGAAATCCTTGCCAGCAACTGACTATTTTGAGATTATATTTCGAGCAAGTGGGACCACATATCTTGGTCTTCAGATTTTAATGAGCATGCAAACAAATACTGCTAAAACATGATTGGTCATGACAACTGGACTTCAAGGTAGAACACAAGCTAAAATCAGAAATCTCAACGCTTTTGTCACCAGTGGATATTTAATTTTCAAGGGAGTCTTTACAAAACCATAAATTTCCCGGTTTTCCTATGATGGTCTCCACCATGAGGTATAAAACTCAAAAGACACAGACACATGTGCATTAAGTACAGTATTTAAATAATTATGTACACAATTTTGACTCCATTTAAGTGTAGCATGTAGTTTAATTAACATTCTTAATGCACTTTTACTACCATTTTGAGGTTTTGGTGTGTTAGTGTGGGGTTATGTATGAGTATGTCTACAGAGATAGATAGATATTTTACTCATCCTGAAGGAAATCCAAGCATGCAGGAAGCACAAAATGCATGTGCATCCATGCATGCGTGCTATAGAGGTGAAGGATAATAAAGATTGGATTCTAATAAAATGTCCTCATCCTTCTAAATCCCCCTGACTGCCCTCTTCCCCTACCTGCCACATTAACACACCCATTACAAGGGCAGATGAATGAAAATGAACAGAGCTGTGGCATTATTCCCCGGGTGTCAAATCAATACTGCTGCCCTCCCCTCTTTTCCTCTCCCGCCTCGCAGCCCACCCTTTCTCCCTTCATCTGTTTCTCTGCTGCTATCATTTTCCTATTCTCTTCTCCTCTGTTGGCGTTGAAGAATTGGCATGTGTTTGACAAAGGGAAATCTACACCTAGTGACAATAGACTCTCTCCCTATCTGAGCCCCCACCCTGGCGTTCTCCCTCTTGTATGAAATGAATGATGCTTGCTCCTATTTCCTCTCTATTCACATTCAAAGTAGCCTGACACAGTGAAGTGTTTCTGAGAACAAACCAGATATAGAAAGAACGACAAGGATGGCATATTACTGCCACTTTCTCCAACTCAATCAGACCGAAACTTGAAAAAGGAGGTAATGTCAAAATTATTAAAGAGGGTTAACAAAGAAGAGCTGTGTGGATTTTATCGACTCTCTTATTCCCTCTATGAATGCAGGACAAATGCAGTCACCAAAGGCACAGGAACACAGATACTTAGTACGTTCTAATCTCTAAACAAATGTTCCTGGCTTTTCAGCCCCAACTCTTGACCTTCTCACCCCTCTTTCTCCCCTGGGTTCCTTCTGGTTTTCAAGGTTTAGTGTGATGCAGTGATCTTAATATAGGAGTGCAGAGGACTAACGCAATCATTAAAAAGGCATGCTTCTCTGTCAAATGCCAGCTGCTGCCCTCCTAAACAACATCCCTAGGTCTCCTGTTTTCTTTCTTTCCCTGTCTCCATATTTGCTGTTCTCTTGGTTTCTCTGCACCTCTGCCTCTTTTCTTGCTGCTGTCTCTCTGTTTCTGTTTCTATATCAGTTGTTAGAAGGTGGCACCCCATACGCCCACACACCCCTCACCCTCTCTGAGCAACTCATGATTGGAAGTAGGTAGTTGGAAAAGGAAAGTAAGAAGAAAAACAAGTAAATAGAAGAAGGAAATAAAACCATGCTTCCATCAAAACCAAAAAAAACGTAATCTTTTTAAAAATCTATTTATCATTTGCTCACACCCATCTATTCATTCATCCCAGACTTCCATCTCTATGGTGGTAGACGCCTCTAACACACTTAAGGAACCCTAATTAGGACGGTCATAAATATGCAAGCTGAAAGATGGGAGCAGTGATGTACATCTGCATGAGTGGAATTAAAAGAAAAAAAACAATAAAAAACATTCAATTTTTGCTTGTGTTATCTTCCCTTTTAATATGATTTTACATATGTGGGAATGCATCGAGCATAGAAAAGAAAACAAAGGCCTCAGCTGCAATTCCATGTAATTCCATTTGGTCACTGACAATGACACAAACAAACACAAACTCCAGAGCTGTCAACATGTGGTGCTTTGTGTCTCCTTTGTCTTTAATTATTCAGTCTCATAGATAATAGATAGGGACATGCTCACCAGTCATGAGAAGGCTAACGGGACATATCTAATGCATTTTAAACACACAAACCCGTCTGCACACTGGAACAGTGCTGGATCAGGTCCATGTCTCTGCAATAGACTACATAGAAGTGTAAAAGAACAACAATGTCTGAATGATCTCATTTCAAACACGGGTCTGTTGTAGTTGATTGCCTTCATTATAAAAGACAAGACATGAGGAAAAGCTCCTTGTGTTTCCTTCAAAAATTTGTTTAGTTGATTTGGTTGATTTTGTGCATTCAGCAATGCTTTACTGAACATGTGCTCTTCTGTACACGAGCAGTACTGTGTGCAAGTGCTGTTCTCCCATTGTATACATAAGGCAAGCCAAAGTGTGACATCTGTGATAAACTCTCACACAAATCAATAAAGCCTTGCCCTTTGTAAAGGCATGTTCTCCTCAGTGGGATTACTACAGTCCCACAGCATGTTAGTAACACCACTGTGACATATACTGAATCTCAGGGAGTAGGGGGTCACCAGGGTGCAGGGCCTGTGTGTGGATGAGTGCACCTCGCATGGCAGGCAGACTTGCGTGGGGAGAGAGGATTGGGGAGGAGGAAGGCAGGGGCCGAGGAGGTTTTCTATTCTCCTACGCTTTCCTTCCGAGGCTCCCCTCGTTTGCCTATGCCACTGTGATGATGCACCCTCACTACTGTTGCTGGGCATCTTGGTGACAGAGACCCAAAAGAGGAGGAGGAGGAGGAGCCAAAGCACGGGGAAGAAATGAGGGATGATGGGAAGCAAAAAAGCTGCAGAGACAGATGTTGGAGATAGGAAGGGAGAAGTGGTGACATGCTAAAAGTGGGTCCCCCTGACATTAAGGGAGGCCTGAGGGGCCAGGAGTGCCTGAGGTTCTTGGAGGAGGGGGGTGGGGGGGTCATCACGGTAGAGCAGTGGCTCTCTCCCCTCTGCTTACATCGCTGCATGACTGTCTCTCCGTCTCTTCTGCCTCACTGCCCCCCTACACTCTGTCCCACTTTAGCCCAATGTCACTGCCAGAGCAAGGGGGAGGGGGCGTGCAAGAAAAGAAAGAAGCAAGAAGAAGCAGAAAAAGAAGAGAAACAGTGAAAATGAAAAGAGGTGTAGGATGAAAAATAAATACAGAGCAGGAGGAAAAAAAGATTGAACCGAGGTGGACGAAGATCAGGGAGGTGTGATGCTGAACAGGGGTTTGGGGAATGGATCTAAGGGCCAGTCACATAATGTCATGAATCCACATAGTACAACGTCCTCCTCACTCAAAGTCCCTTGCCTGGGGATTCTTTTGTATGCTTGCCACACAAACAATCAACACTCAGCATATGTAGAGTTACACAAGCAGTGAAGCACGCAGTCCCCTGTGTTAACACACCTATGTGCAGCCACACACTTGAACATGCTTGCCTATATAAACTGGCAGGCTACACAGGCGAGTTTGTGTTCTCGCAAGCATGGTGTATTGGCATGGTGATAAGTTATTTTCTTAAAGGTAAGGATGCTTATAAGAATAGGAATCCATTGCCACTATGGATAAAGAGTTAAATAAACACAATGTTTCTTTGTGATGGAGTTGCATAGACCGAAGACACAATGTTAAAGTCCCTTTTGTTATGTTACAAAGCAATCACACAGAAAACAAGTGTCAGCTTGGAAATAGTGTCCAAAAAAAGAAAAGATTGTAATGTGAAGTCATGACGTGAGTCATAACAGATGTGGATCCGTCCGTTTTTGGCCACTTATCCAAGGTCATGCAGTGGCAAAGGGTTCATGAGGGAAATCCACTATCCAAAAATGAGCCGACTTGGGCAAATTACCCAGTTAGACCAGTTAAAAATAATGGTTATTTCTAAATTCTGTTGACAGCATAAAAAAGAATAACCTAAATTTATGATGCTGCATGACTTTTAGTTGCCTGTCTTATATCTTTCATGCTTAAAATGCATTACACTGCTAACGGGTTGTAGTGCGTCTTGTTACTTTAAACACAGTAGTGGAAAATATATTATATGCATGCACCAAAGCTGTTTAAGACAAAACAGGAAGGCGGGAGAGCAACTTACCAATCTCCTCAACTTACCATCCCCAACCTTCAACCCATATGTAGGTTTTACAGCATAGGCCCATTCTCTATTTCTCATCGAGCCCAATCTATGTGGAACCTTGTAACATCGACATGTAAGAGGAGGCCTCATCAAGGGCTGGCACTGCATAATTTGGCATAATCTGCCAAGGTCATCCAACATGTCGGTGCATGTACCGCTATGTGTCCTTTTTCACAGAAAACCAACACATCATGGATGGACTTAAGAGCAGCACAAACATGACCCATTTTAATATTACAGTTTGTTAAGCAGCATGCAGAGCGGAGCCATCTTATGAGGCTGCTTGCAATACAAAGAAAGGCAAGGCTTTTCTGCGTATTTTTTTTAATGGACAGCAACTGAAGCCGAACTTCAAATCATCATAATGAGAGAGAATGAGGTCCACATATGCAAAGTGGGAGGAGGAAGGTGGACGAGGAATTCAAGCAGAGACGGAGAGAAAAGGGGCAGTTAAAGATACACGGGAGGTGGAGAAAAAAGGGGAGATAAGGGGGAGGGAGACATTCCTCTGCATCTCTGATTTGCTTGGGTGATATTCATCAAAGCGACAGAGCACAGGAGAGAAGTGAAAGGAGAGGGGCAACAAAAAGGCTGGTGGAGAGAAATAAGATAGAAGCATATACCTTTGTTAAGATATTTGTTTTTATCAGCCTCACCAGCCTATTCATGCAGCATTTTTCTAGTGTTCCTCATTGGCTGGCATTTGTTTATGTTGAGTTATCACGTTGTATCCATAGGGACACGTTAAAAGATCTAAAAAAGATTACAGTCTGTGGCTGATGAAAATGATGAAAGGCATTAACACAATATCTTAAATTGAAGAATAAAATTGATGTGTCTACAATCTTTTTTGGCTTATTTATTTCCAGCCACAAATGACCACATCTGCATGTAAACATGTTCAGGCTTTAAAATGTATTTGTAATCCTGCAAAAGAAATAGTAATTTGCAACTTGAAAATAGTCATATTTGCAGATTGCTTATCCAGAAAGTTTATAGTATCAATGTGGAAAGGGAACATTATGATAAACACAGCCCAAAAGAGATTTGTGGTGTGATAAAAACCTGAGAAATATTTTTGAAAAACAGGACAGTGGGGGAGAAAAAGCTGGAAGAAAATGAGGGATGCGCTGAGGAAGGGAGGGGGAGGGAGGCAGAAGAGAGGGAATGTGACAGAGTGGTGACAGAGAAAGAGAGCGGAGCACTGTGTGTGTCAGGACTGTGTGTGTCTCTGTGCTCGTGTCCCGAGGCGCAGACAAACATTAACTGCATTAAGTGAGCTGACAGGTCCCTCCCCATTACCACTACTGGTGGCCCAGGGAGGGAGAGAGATGGAAGGAGGGAGGAAATGGAAGACTCTGAGGTTCTTACCAACTGTCTGTACAACTCAAAACACTTGTGTCCTGCTTCTGCGTGCACATAAATCATTATATACTTGCTAAGAAACTGTGTCTGTACCAGCCAATTTGAAATGCCACAATTGTTCAAAACAACGTGCATGCAAAGGTAAAAAAAAATATTCTCAAAATACTCAGGACTCTCTAAAAGTTCAAACCACTTATTACCAAACAAAAACAATGTGAACTCCCTTGGGTTGAATAAAAACAAACTTCATACATCTTACACAATGACAGCCATGAGCTCTCTTACCTTTTATACAATAAATATGCACCTCTACGAGCACGTGTGTAGCGTATCATTCCTCTCCTGCTTAAATATTGATTGTTGTCTTGTCTGGGGTTCAGGGTTAAAGACCATCTGCTGCCTCCACCCTTCAATTATTCAGTCACAGCACCACCAACCCCCTCTCACTACGACGTATTCACACGCGCACACACAAATTAGTCCCTGGAGGCACATTTCCTCTCTCCATGTGTCTTAATAGCCTACTATGCATACTCCACTGTATTATGTGAAAAGGCAGAGTTATCTGTTCCTGTCACTCACACGGGGCATTTTTCACCATGTGTGAGTTTGACACCGAGCTGCACACATTTTCACGTGTGTACAATGACTGAAGGGCCCACTGACATGACATGATTTTGGCTGTTCACAGTTGGGTGTCAAAAGGTCAAACCTGATGGAGGCTGAGAGTTAACCTCCCTGTGAGGTATAGTGCCATCACTTCTACCTGAACAGGAGTAATGAAAACAGTAAAGAAATTAAGAAAGACTGGGGATGATCAAAGGTGGTGAAGGCACAGGGAAGAAAAATGAAAGAGGAATATGGAGAGAATGGGAAAAAAATGTGCAAATGAGTTAAATATTTGGAGAAACTGACCATGAAGGAGAGAAGAAAAATTACAAAACTAAGAAAAGGCAAAAGCAAGGGAAGTTGTTTACCTCTGGCTAAGAAGTGTGTTGCACTACTTCATGTGGGGGGTGGAGGGGAGTGGGATTGGCTGTTAGTAAGTAAAAGATGTTTTTACTCAAATGCAGTGTCTGTGCTGCAGACTATGAGCAGGCACATATTTGTGTTTGTGTGTAATCTCCCCAGGCAAATCCGTCTTTAGCCAAAGCAGGGAAGAATAGAGAAGAAAAGGAAAAGCCATCTTTATCCAAATCCAATTGCAGCTGGAAGGAGAGAGTAGAGCAAAGGGGGTGGAGGAGGAGAAAGGAGTAGGAGAAGACGTTGTAATTTGTCTGAGGGATTACAAGAAGTGCTGGCAGAACATGACTGCTGACTTTGTGTGAGCACATTTGTAAGTGTGTGTATGCCATGACCTAACCCTAAGAATTCAGTGCATAACAACATCACAGACAGTATTTCTGTAACAGAACTGGAGCAGAAAATAAAGAATACTCCTCAGCTCTGATCACTCCAGGTAGACTTCAAACCCTTTGCATGACTCAGTTCTTAAAAACATCCAGAATTGTGGCTTGGAAGTTAAACAACTGGGTCTCCATTAAACTGCAAATAACTGGAATTTATAATGGTATTTTTCATTTTAAGAAACAGTCTGATTGTCTTTGTGGTGAAATTGTAAATACAATCAGAAATCTCTGATTGCATTTAACATGTGAAACACACCTGATATTGAACTGTTTTGAAAATAGTTATTTTTCATATTATTTTCATGTTTGATGAACATATTTGCCATTATGTTTCATCCATCCACCACTTATTCCTAACAGTGTCATAGAGGGGCTGGAGCCTATCCCAGCTGACAACAGGCAAGACGTGGGATAGACCACAAATAGGCCACAAAACCACACACACTCACATTCACAGTCAACCATCAGAACCCGTATGGACAAGTGTTGCTCCCTTGAGGTTTGCCTGTGATCATGGAGACAGACAAACGCAAATGCCATTGGAAAAATGTTTTGGGGATGCTTGAAGTAAAATAGAATGTTTTCACATAATGAGGAGTTATTAGAACATTAAATCCCTTATATGAACCATATTCCATCGACGATAAATGGTGGTGGTAGTTCTGTCGCCACTTTTGTCACAGATAGTGATGCAATCACCTTCAGATTGTTGACTAAAACAAATGGTTCCAACCACTAAGGCATAACATAGCATTTGTGAAAGGAAGGAATGCCCCGGTCCCTGAAATAAAACTCAAGTATGCCTCCTGGGCATGAGACTGAAAAATAAGGGTCGATATTTGAAAGCAACAAAGAATGCCACAGAACTTTCTGATGAGCACCCTCAGACAATGTGATGTACATGGTCTTTCTGAAACTTGTAATGCTCTTGGAAAACTTAATGGAAAGGTCCAGTGAGAGTAAGAGAGTTAGATAAACAAGAATGACAAGTACAACGCATGTCCATCATGTCAAGGAATGGCTTGGCACGGAAATGATCACTCCCAGTCAGATTAACTTGGACAGGGTTTGAAAGGTTGTTTGGATGTTGAGTCCAAGTACATAGGGAGTCTTCCCAAGAGATCAATAAAGTACTGTCTGTCTATATCTAGATCTACGAAAACCATACCAGCAAACTCTTAATTTTCCCCCATTAACCTTGAGGAAATCTTATTTGCGAGCAAAATATTTTCCCTAAAACGTAATGCAGGTAATCATTTTAAAATAAAGTCAATGTTCCAATGTTAATCCAATAGACAACTGTTGAAATAACTGATATGCACTTGCATCTTGAGACCTACTTGCATCTTAAACATTTTCATTTCGGACATTTTTATTCTTGGAGTAACTGACTGTTTTAAGTTGTAGAAGCACAAGAGAGACACACCAGACAGATAAAACAAAGGCAGACATACTGCACTTGCAGCTTTCAGTCCTCATTTCCTCTTACCCATTTATTCCTAGTAGGGTCATGGAGATAAGTATATCCCAGCTGTTATTAGGTACACCCTAGACAGGTCAACATCAAAGACCACATTTTTATTTAATGGTAGCAGCAGGCCAAAGCATTTGGGGTGACAACGGGCTTGAATATAGCCTTTACCCTATATTTACAATCAAAACATGGGACCTGCAGCTCAATGAATCTGCTTCCTTCCATCCATAAATCCTTCAAGAATGTATTGAGTTTTGAAGGATTGTTAAAAAAATAACAGGTCCAATTGAGTGAAAGAGCAAAACAGTGATCGTGGGTGAGAGGCATGGGCTTTAGGCCAGAGTTTGAGTGTCATCTTGATGTGATATGACTGTAAGATACGCATGAACACGTATCTCTGCCTGGAGCAGGGTAAGAGTTAAGGACAGAGAAGTCAGATGAGTGTCAAATGTGAACCAGCATCAGTGTCTCACTCTGTCTCTGCAAGTGACAGTGATATAAGCCAGTCAGCCCCTACATATACACACACAGACGGCACACAAACACGAACCGTGCACACACACACACAGGTGCCCAGCGGCTTTGACCCGGAAGAGTTGTTTTGCTGTGACACACAGCATACATGGCACATCACATCAGATACACAGCAGCTCCTTACCAAGAATCTTGTGGACCATCGTGACACATAGATACCTCTACAAATGCTGACATGCTTTTCCAGGCATCATTATACTGCCAGCCTACATGCACGTGCCTATGCAAAACACAGTGTGCAAAGATGTGCAATAAAATGGATGCCAGTTCTGTGTATGCTCAGAACAGTCGTTGCAAATATAAGCTTGAGCATTAGCAACACATACAAAAAGGTCATGAACCATAGAAGAGATGTTTAAGTAACCGATGCTTCAAAATAAGGAAAATATTTAGGCTGGAACTGTATTTAATATTGCATTAGAATAATAATGATAATCATCCTTATTATAATTTTTATGAGAAAATGCAATATTTTTTCCGAAATAAAAAGAAATGTTTTTTGTTCCTTCCAAACGTTAGTGAAGTACGAACATTTACACATCAGAAAAATGCTCAAGAGACAGAAATAAAAGGGTGCTTTAAACATATCTTTCTGCTAAAAACATCAGGCAGTGTGGCACTTTGTGTTCCTCTGTACAATCATTAAAAGTTGTTTGAATAAAAAAAAAAATACAGTTAGCATTTTAGACATACTGCTCTACGTTTTGTAAAAATAACTTTTTCACTGCCTCCTGTTGCTTTGTGAAAGCAATGCTCTCTTCTCACAATGCCACAGGTAGGCCTGGAGTGACTGGTGGAGATTCTAAGTGCTTTTCTTAGTTCCCCTCTCTGCTTCTCATTTTTTCTGCGCTGGAGGGATGGGGGTGATGAGGGAAGAACTGAGGGAGGGGGAACAACAGAGCAAAAAGACAAAGAATGTAAACCCCCAAAGCAGCACTTAGAGTAACTCTGCATTATTGATGAGGAGACAAAGCGAAACATTTATTTATCATTGCAGATGTGTAGAAGCTGGTCTGATCCCTGTAGACCAGGAGGAGAGCAAGGCGAAGAGTGTAAGTGAGGGTCAAGAGATGTTGAAATACAGATGTTTTAGGATGCTTCAGCGTGTTTTGTTTTGTCTGTGGATAAAGTTGGTCAGGTCCAAGACTGTTCCTGTGTCTTTTATCAAGCGTCTGTAATGGGATTGCGTAAAGGCTGGAAGTATTACTGGTTGTTAAGGCAACTCTCACAGAAATATTAGTTTCTCTAGTGACTGGACTTTATATTAGCAGATCAAATTTGCATCCATTTCAAGCATCTGGAAGTCTTCAACGGAGCCAGATTACGCAGAATGTTTGCCTTAAACAACACACAATGTTAAGCTGAGACTGATGGATGAAGAGTGAAGTGACATGTGAAACTGGCTCAGCATGAAGGTATGAATAGCACAATTTTATTGACATAGTTGTGCACCGTGTGTATGTGAGTTTGAAGGTGTGTTTGTGTGTGGAGGAGGCCATTGGGGGATAAGCACTCAATAACAGCTGACACTGAGCTGCCCTCTACTCTCGCTCACACAAAGATCTATGATTATATTACTGTTTGACTGCCTGTCCCTTTTCCCTTCAACCCACAGACCCCCCCCCCTAGCTGACCCTACACCAGTACCACAGAGCACACAATGGCAGAGATAATTACCACTATTGTACGTTACAACCATACAGTCTCTCCCATTCAAAGTATGGCCACGTGCTGGCCAGCTGACCCATCTGTCCCATACTGTCAATGCCCTTTTTTCTTTGCATCCCCTGTTTTCAGCTTTATCTGATTTTTTTTTCTGTACCCCACAACATTCATTAGTTGGCAATTAAGGATTAATCATTTTAGAGGGGCAGATTGATAATTGAGGAAAATAAAGCTTACAATTATTGAGTGTAATACAGTCAGGGATGTGTTCTTTTTTAGTTCAATAAAAAAAGTTGTAATCTTGTCCCAAAACTGCTGAGCCTATTAAGTGTTATGAACATGCTAAATAAAGATTTAACAGGAGTTTGGCAGAATTATCCCTGAATTTCAATATTCCTTCAATGCATGATAATCTCCTTACCTTTAATCTTCACCACCTTTGCATTTGTTTTGCATGCCTTCCATTGACCCGCAAAGATGAAAAGCACTGAATGAAAAATTGTGTGTGCGACAGCGCAATCCCCTTTTGTTCATTTTTCCTTCCTTCCTTTCCTTTAATGTATTTTTCCACTCAAGTACTCAGGGAAACCCCTAAGAAATGGCTTTGGTTGCAGAAACACCAGAGTGGTTGTAGTGCAACCTCTGTGTGTGTGTGGTGATGTTGTAAGAGAAGGAGATTTAAGTGGCTAGTGGCTGTGTGCATACGGTGTGGTGACGAGTCGGGTCACAATAAAATGTTGGAGTGGTGTTTACATGAGCGAGCCAGCAAAGCCGCGGAAAAATGTGGCCACCAAAACGGTTTTCCACTATTTATGCACCTGCCTTTTTCCTATTTCTCTTCTGCCACCCATAAAAAGAGGTCAACAGAAGGAGGAAAGTCCTGTTAATACTTTTTTCTCTGCCTCTTTCTGTTGCAATACAGGTGTGCTGAGGTTATCAGTGTGAATGAGTGATATTGTTTAATAGCCTGATAGCTCCCATGCGTTATCCAAAGGCCTTTTCTCACTGAAGATTGATGCACTACCCTGGCTGCAAGTGATAGCTACACACTCCGGCACCGGGGCTGCGAGGGACAATCAAAGGCAAACAGAAAGGGAAAGTGAAGTGAGAGGAAAGGGGAATACCTTCCGCCGTGACTGCCATGTGGCTTAAGCCATCTGTTGGTGGGACTGTATTAATTAGCTTTACTTGTAACCCTGCAGTCAACCAGACACCAACTCTTTAACTATTTTTTGGATCCCAATCTCATCCATTTTCTGTTATACCGTAAGACTTTATTCTCTGGTTATTTTAATTCTCAGCTAATATGTGTGAGTGTGAAGTTGCCTAATGTGAACTATTGCATCTAGTTCAGTTCAAAATTATTTCTATATCTTATGCTTGGGCATATATAATCTTTTCCATGAAAGGATACAAGAAAAGGAAAAATCCGGCCTTTCAGGAGTAGTTCTACAAATGCACTAGAGCCCCTGATAGTCTAATACTTCTGAAAGAGATTTTCCACTCAGCCCCTCTTGTAAAACCTCAAGAGCACCAACAGGTGAAACAAACATGAAAACTTAGTGGAGAATAATATGTTGTTTTTAATAGTATATTGGATAAGATAAGACAGATCAATAGATAGATAGATAGATAGATAGATTGATTGATTTTCGATCGATAGCTAGATAGATAGATAGATAGATTGATTGATTGATTGATTGATTGATTGATTGATTTTTGATTGATTGACTGAATGATTTTGTATCCCGTAAAATCTTAGTTTTTGACATTTTTGTTGATATAATTAATTTGGAAACTCTTTCTTTACCCATCACCATCTCTGTCCTTGTTTTTCTTTTCCTCCACTGCCCTCTTATCCCACTTCACCCTCTTATCCTTGGGGAGTGCTCTGTGCTACCACAGAGACGACAGATGGGGCTCAACATCATCCAGAGAGGGAAAGAGGTGGAGAGAACAGAGGAAGGCTGCATTCATTATTTACATCACTTGGTATTGGAATATTAATGCTAAAAGCAATTGGGCAACCCTTCATTAAATTAACTGGAGATGTAGGGAGAGAGAGGAAAGGGTGAGATGGAAAGATGGGAGAAAGGGAGGCAGAGATAGTACGAGAGAAAAAAGGCACTCTGTTAAATGGGCCCTAAAATTAGTGAAGCAAAAACACCTCCATTAAGAAAGCCTGCATTTCTCTTTCCCTGTTTTCCTGCACTCTAACTCTCCTCTCCTCACTCCCTTATTCTAAACACCTCTTTGTCCCTCATACTCAGAAAATCACTGCTTCACCCACGAGTGCCTTCTCAAAGAAATATGCATCTCTGTGCTGTCTCTCGTAAGTGCCTGTTCAAAATTTAAACATGCTTATGGTGGCAGAATGCGCCTTTCGTCCCCATGTGCATCTCTCTGGAGACCACTACACTGTCTTTTATTCTCAATATCACTCCCATCTTGGCAACTTCTCTTCCTCTTTATATTATATATATCTCTTTCATCACATACCTTCTGTCATTCTTTGCATGTACCCGCTCTCTGTGTTTTTTTTATTTTATACCTTTAACCATAGACAAACCTTATTGTAGGATTCAAAAAGGCACACACTGGATGTGCAAGAATGCATGCTTAACACGCAAATACTCATGGACACAGCTGCACAAGCATGCAAAAGCATACTTAAATGTATAAATTCATGCATACAGACAGTGTAAGGGCAATTGCATACACGAAGTGACAGTGGCGGAGTGGTTCTTTCCTGCACAGCAACAAACTGCGTACATGCAGAGCTACTCTCCCCATTAGGGATACGCTGCTATGCGCTGTTGACTTCTGGAGAGAAAAACATACAGCTGTGTTCAGTGGTTATCTGATACCACTATTAACCATCCCTCCACCTGCACCCATCCCTTCAAAAAGACTGTGTAATAGGTAGATGACTTACATTACTGAAACTATAATGATAATAATTGAAAAATTAGGTCACTTCTTGTTGGTGAAGGAAGATCAAAAATGGAAATTAGAGCTTTCAGTTGCAAATGATGTCCAAGTGACTCTTGGCAGATCTTAAATAGACAAAACTACGATCTGTGGGAGTTCTTTGAGAAGATTCTTTTGGCTACTGGTTGATTATTTTACCTCTCTAGTGGCTTTAGGAGTTATTACGGTTTATCAGCTTCTTTTTGTAGATGTCTTTATGGCCAGAAAAATGTAAATACCGTAACAAACTAAATATCAACCTTCAGTATTTTGAGCCTAGCTGATATTACTCTTGGTTTTGAAGATAGGCTGGAGAAGATGGATCAAAAATGGAAACTACTTTAAACATTATGGAAACAACAAAAAAAGGCTAAAAGTATAAAGCTTCCCTTTGACAGCATAACTAGGGCAGATAACCCATAGCATTTGATCATAATAATCTGAATAAAATATCCACTCAAAAGTTACCTTCACTGGATTATTATCATGAACCACCTAAACCACCTAAATGACCATTAATGTTACAGATGTCCTTTTCGAAAACATCCTGTGCATGGCATTTGTTCATTGCTACATGGTGTTCAGCCATAGCTTCTGTTGGTCCACAGTTGGGTAAAAAAAGAAGAATATAAGCATCAAGAAAAAGTGAAGGTAAAGGAATGATGGAATAAACACCAGCCTGTTTCTCCTTTAACGAAAATAAACTTGGCATTCACTTGACAGCCTGCAGGAAAAAAGGCACACTGTTTATGCAGGGGATGGAGAGCACAGAAATATGCACAAACACAAAAAGAAAGAGGTGGCTGCTGTCAGCATTTCAGATTGCTAAAGTCAAAATATACATCTGTAGCCATGACACTGTCAGTGGCATTTGACGTAGCACTGTTATTTGTGTAACAGTGGGCTTAAAAATGAATGCAGACATTGTAAGTTTTATTACGGTTTCAATATCAAAGTAAACATATAACATTTGCAAACTCAGATGAAAGAGTTGTTTCTACAGTGAAAGATGGCAAATTTTGCTGTCCAAGACAAAACATGTCTGAAGAGAAAATGTCTATGCTTCAGATATCAAAGTTCTATTAGGTAACAACAAAATGGCATTAACAAAATATAACCATGCAAGGAACTGTAACTGTGGTGATTTTATTTTTGCAGAGCGCTGCATTTGTCACACCATGGTAACAACTTGGCTTCAAAGATGTAGTCAACAAGGATGAATGAGCAGAAGTGCACACATTCAACTGTCATTCTGGGCTCATGCACAAAAGCTTTGTCCACATGAGTGGGTGGGGGGACGAAAAACTGCATGTGCAAGTATCTATGGGTGTGCGTTTGCATGTGAGGAGAGAATGTTTCAAGGCTGGAATGACGTTAAACTGAAATGTATATGAGATTCAAATTACTTTCTTTCAATCTATACGACCCCTCCTCCTCTATCACTGCTTTCTTTTGTCTTCTTTCCTCTAAATCTGGAATTTACTTTCGAGAATGATCTGTAAGTGAAAGTTTAGGTATCAAAACCAAAAGCTGAACAAATCAAAGAAGCTCTCTACAGCTATAGATGGATCACTTATGCTAATTTGTGCTTTTATTCCATCCCAGCTACCTCTCAAATGAGGAACTTCATACATGTCCTTAAACTTGCAGGTATTGACTTTGAGCAGTTCGGATGTCATATCTGTCCCAGGTGATTGGGTCACAAGTGAACAGCTTCAAATGCAGGTGTGGACACACTGAGGGTGGAAGTAGAGGGCTTTGGTCAGAACACTCAGGCCAAATTCGAAGGGCGCTCAGGACACTAATGAATTTATATAATAATCTGAACAAAATCCATCCTGATACACATTGCCCCGACAAGACCAACCAAGCAGGACACAGGTTGTTTTTATCACTGGCCTGTACTTTAGATAAATACGTCAAAAACACTCAAAATTATTCCCAGAAAACCTCCTGCTCCTCTTTGACGTTAATCCTAACCCTTTCAGCAGAAACAGTGAGTAAAGCAGCGGTGAGAACAGCCCCAAACCTCCGGATTAATGCTGTGAGTCCTGGCAGCTGACTTTAATGGGCCTCTACCTGAACAAGCAGTTTATTTCTGGCTCCATTTATTCATGGCAGAAGAAGAACATGCACTTTTGTGCTGTACATTTGACCATTTTCACCACAACGTGGAAGCTCCTCCAGCCTCAACTGAAGACGTTGGCTATGTTTCAAAATCACCATTTCAATCTTTAATGATAGATTAAGCACACCTACCCCTGGATTAGAAATTATGCAACAGCAATCTGTGAGTAATAATGGATGAGCTTTTATCTGAAAACTGTCAATGAGCATTTTTGACTGGGAAGTACAAGACAGTGGTTGACCAGTAGAGATTGTACTGATTCCAGAGAAAACACACCTTAAATAAGCCCTCTAATAAACTTAGCAAAAAAGGGGAAAAAAAGAAGTCACAACAATAATGGAATTCTTATTCTTACTATTCATAGATTCTGATTTGTTTTCATTGTAGGCCAGGAGAACTAAGTTAAACTTGATTATTTTTAGGTGTCCCATAACAGTTTTTGTCCCAGTCAATAGTTGAGGCCTTTCCTAAGAGTTAAAGGATAGTGGCCTTTGCACCCCCTGTTGGTAGCAATAGATCTGACCTGCCAGCAGACAGAGTGGTTGTTATTGATTGCTGAGTTTAGCTAGTGTGCAGTGTGATTGACTGTTATGTGTTTGCACTGAGCTTTGACAGTGTGCAGTGTGACTCGTGTTATTTACAGCAGTACTTCAAGTCCCTGGTTGTAGTAAGGGTAACCAAATACTGTCCTTGTGGGAAGTATGTAGTGGTTTGGGTAACACAACCACGGCATACTGACTGATATGATAGCAGCATTAGACAGCAAAGTAGCACATGACAAATCACGTAGCTATCCCAAAACACTTCAATGAATCTTGTTAAAGATATTTTGTAAAAAGAAAATACACTGCTGATCTGTTTGAGGAAACTATTTAGGCTGCATTGAAGTTTCTTGCAGATCTACATTTAAAGAAAATATAGAAAACAAGAACAGTGAAGATGGAAGCACTTCATTGGGTGTACAGTCCACTTTAAAAAAAATCTTTATTGGTAAATTTGCTTTGGAGTTGTGAAGAAGTTGTGAGCCATCAGCTGAATCGTGAGCAAATAAGATAACGACTAGTCTACATGCTGTATGTGTGAGAAAAAGATGAGTATTTGCAGAACATGTGACAAAGGTGAAGCACAGGAGGTGATTCAGCAGTGAGTCATTTCCACAGTACGGGTTCAGAAAGAAAGAAAGGTGAGAAGAAAAAAAAAACATAGCTTCTCACATTGCTTTTTCTAGCAAGATGTTAGACAATAAGAGGAACAGAAACTCAACATCAGCCTTCAGGACCTAAAACAATGGCTATGCATAAAAAATAAAAACAACACAAACAGTGCAAGTTAAGAATAAAGAAAGTACTTTCAAGGCAACAGAAAGTGAGAGTGGAGTAAATGAGATGGTACGGAAATAATGAGATAAATAATAATGCAAAACAACAGTCTAATAAGTGCTTGAGAGAAACAAGTGCCAAGTAAGCCAAGAAAGAAAACCCTGGATGATTAAGGTAAAAGACAGCAAAACATAGAAGCTCTTGTGCTTTTGTCAATATAAGAACACAAAGAAAGGCCCCTCTAAAGCAGAAACCTCTTAATTTTCTTTTCTTTCACAGTTAAAAATCAAACTGGCAATTCTGGTCCAGTATACAATAAAACATAACTAAAAACTTTAAACCTCATGTATAAAAAGAATGGATTTTTCAGCAGAGCATGAGCGGCTTTGAATCCTGCAGCACGAGTTAGGAAGTTAGGAATTTCCTTTTACCTGCTCACATATAGCATTCAGTTTATACACTTTTACTTCAAGTCAAAATTACGTAAGACATGTTGAAGTATTTCTGTATGGGTACGGATCTGGGGGAGACATCTAAATGGGTTAGAAGTTATAAAAAAAGAGATGCCACTGCTGACATAGAGGGCCAGCAGGGCCACACACAGACCGTTGCAACGTTGAGTTTAACAAATGTGATGGGGTATTTTGAGGTGCGAAGAAGGAACCAGATACATGAACATATAAGAAACACTAGGAATTAAATTTGATTGAGAAAAATCAAAGGTGAAAAAGAAAACTTAGGTTGCAGGTAAATAGTGTGAATCTATGTCAGCTGTTGTCGTTCCAGAAGAGAAGTGAGGAATATGAACAAAGAAAGATGAGGGGAGGAAACCGAAACTATGGCCGTATTTTGACTTGCCAGAAATGGAGAAATGGGAAACATAAACAGATCATCACTCTTTGCTTTTATTTGCTGCTATTTTCAACCATTTTGTTTCTGGTTCTTCACCCCAAATGCGCTCCTCCTCCCATTCCCTCTCTGTCCCCTTTCAACTACCTTCCTGCCTTCTCTTTTTTCTGAGCGTGTACATCTTCAGGTCACGGGTCATTAAGTCAGCTCCAGCGGGGATGTGTTGGAACAGGATATCTCTCATATTGCCCTGCCCCCACGGCGCTACTAAAATACAAATATCCATAAAGGCATGCGTGTCAGTGACCACACATGTACAGACAAGCGCTCCTTTCCTTTTATTCCCATCTGTCTTTCAAACATACAGAACAAAAAACCTCTGACCCGTCGGTCAACTTACTTACTGGAATATTAGCTTTAACACCGTTTGCCCGACAGTAAATCCACTGTCAAAATGTGTAAATATGCCAAATGTGTACTGCGCACACAAAACGGACAGTAAGTCTGCAGACTGAAATCAGACGAGCTTCTCTTTATTTTTTCATCAAATTGTTTAACTTTGGACCCATTTGAGTTGTGTTTATGTGTCATATGTGATTACAATAGATTAGATTACTTCATAAAAAATGTAATTTTGAAACGTCCCAAAAAAAAGTGTGCTTTGTAAATATTATTGACTTAATCCAATGTTGTGTTTGTTCTCTAACATATGTTAATATCAGACAAACAGTATAAAATAAGTTAAAATAAGCTTTTTTGCAAAGGAGACCAGGATATTGTTGGAAAGTGGCATGATCGTCTGTATATTTAAACTGCCCAGCAAATGGAAAGGTCACAAAAAGCAGATTCACATTTCAGCTAAAGCTCATGTGACAAAAACTATCAGACTCTTGCAGAGACCTTGCCGCAAATTCACACACACACACCCCACGCACATACATACAAATGTGCATACAAGTGCACTTCTCCACCATGGTTGTTGTGCACTGTCAAACAACATTAGATTGCAACGGGGTGTCGGTGGGATAATTAGAATAACACATCCACTGCATTCTTCATTATGTGTGTCATCTTCACTTACTGGCTGAGCCTTTTCACTGACACCATCCCTACCCCTAGCTCCCCACACTGATGACACAGACATACAATTCTACCTTTCCCAACAAGTGATGGGCCTTTTCACACAAGTCATGCTCCCCATTAGTGATGGTTTTGAGTATAGGTCTAATTGTCTGAACTTCCATCACATATTTTTACTATAATTAGGTCTCTGAGAGAGTTGAGGAAGAAGTCAGTGGTGTTGGGGCATAGCATCACACTTTAAGGAAGTGGGTGATGGTGAGGCGATTACAGTTGGAAATTAGAGAAGCTCTTAGGTATTTAGACTAATATGACATCAGTTCTGAATTCAGGCATATACACCACAGTATACATGTTGTATGGAAGCAAGCTGTGAAGCACCTCTCCACTCTGCCAGAAGGATGCAGATCTTCAGCCATGCTGCAAACAAGGCAAACATCGGTGTCGGGCAAAAACAAAAAGGACTGTGCAATACAAATCTAAAGGCTCATTGGTCAGAGGGGGTTACAAAAAAATACAAACAGCATGACAAATTCGCTTGAATGCCCCCGCGCACACCTGTGGTTAATGAATAACGAACTAACAGAGAGTAGAAGGAGCCATCTTGTCTGAGTGAGGCCAAATGAATTCGCAGAAGCACTATGCAAATGTTCCCAGGGCTAACGAGACTGCCTGCATGATTGGAGTGCCATTGAAATTCTCCTCGTGCACAGTCCTCCCTCACTTCCTACCTCCCTCCCACCCTCCTTCAATCTCCCTCCATCTCTCCCGCCATTTCAATCTCTATGCAGAACATCCATGTTCCTGAGCAGGGACAATATCTATCTATCTATCTATCTATCTATCTATCTATCTATCTATCTATCTATCTATCTATCTATCTATCTATCTAT
>CAJRST010037777.1:7161301-7203956 GCA_907169785.1 Menidia menidia
TATCTATCTATCTATCTATCTATCTATCTATCTATCTATCTATCTATGTCAAATTACATGGACATTTGTGTGACATTTCTTTTCAACATTCAACATTTAAATCATCTTATCTACACAGATAAACACTGCAGCTCTATCAGCGCCTGGGCAGCAGTGAATGCCCCTGTGTCTGGCTCTCTCTTTCTGTCTGTTTCACTGAGACACACACACACACAAACACACACACACACACACACACAAATACACAGTCCGCTCAAACAGAGTGAGCTCAGAGTCGCTCTGCACCTGTTCTCTCTGTAAAACATCCAAACACGAGTGCTGAATAAATAACCCAACCTAACACGCATCACTGCCAGGTTTGCACTCTCACAAACACACCACAGCCCATAAACACACATCAATAAGTAAACACCGCCCATTTCCCCTCCGCAGTTGCCCCCTGCCCGCCCTTGTCCCCCACCTTTGCATGAGGTACAAACTGCTACCACACATAGATGCTCACAATGTGTGCAATGGTTACGGTCAGATACTAATGGGAGACTTTACTGAAATCGAAGGAGGGATGGAGGAGAGAAAATGGGGATGGGGGCCGATTGTCAGATGCATCTTTAATGGTGGGACCCGGACACTTTAGAGCCCCTTGTCTTCTCCTGGTCCCTGGGGTGCTGGGGACAGCAAGTCCATCTGCCCAGCCTCTCACGTCCTCAGCTACCTACCTACTGTATTCCATCATCCCTCCATCCTATACCCACTTTGCCATCTCCATAATTTAGCATGTCATGCTTTTGTGCCACTTCGTATTTTCTTTTTTGCTTGTTCTGCTGTTTTTTGAGCCTATCTGTTGTTCACTTCGAGCTCTGATGGGATGGATGGAATAGACCGTGCATTGTCCCTTCACCATCTCCGAATAAGTGCCTCTGGGAAGACGGGAGCAGAGTGGGATAAAGTTAGGAGCAGATAGTAAGAGGGCTAGAGAGTAAAGGGGCCTCTGCAGAGTGGCCACAAAATGGAGACTGGGACAGAAGCCGCAACAGCTGTGGCGACTGTACACTTCACAGAGTGGGGAGGCAGTGGGACTGAAAGAGAAAGGGGTTTAAACAGCCTCAGTCAATGAACACAAAAACACAGATGTCACAGTTTTCCACACCTTCCTTATCTTTTATACTCTGTCATCCTTTTACTCTTCTATAACACCTTCACAGTGAGTCAATTATTAAATAAATGAAAAAATCAGTCCTCCAGTGCATTATAAAACATGCTGTCCTTTCATATTATTTATTCACCTCCATCAGGTCAGCTTATTTGTCATTCCTATGTAACCATAGGTGTGACTATAGTCATGTGGGTATTCAATGTACCCGTCTCCCCTGACAAAAAGATAAAGGAGGTGTAAATGGATTGATGTGGTAATGAAAAACTGAAGTCCTATTTACAGGCCATCCTCAAAACCTAAACACAATTGACTTGAAGTCATAGAGACTACAATGAATACATGAAAAAATATTAATCTTCAGGGTACAAATCAAATGGCTGAACCCTTTTACCTTCTCATTTTGGCTTAATGGATGTGTTCTAATTAAGGATTGGCAATATGTCTGATGTATATTTTTGGTGATTTATTTCTCTAAATCTGTGGTGTGCAAAGGTTTTGGTAAAATCCTTCAAAAGATATTTTTGTAAAAATGACAAATTAACTACAAAAATACCTTGGTAAGGTTTTAGGGATTTTCCTAAATTTCTTATGTTTATGTCAAGGTTGCCATTTTTCAAAGGTTTCCACGAAAAGCAGATTAGATAAAGAGGTGGCCCAGACTGACAAGTCTGAGTGGGAAATAAAACACCTGTTGCCAGCGATGTTGCATTTCCTGTTACGGAAGATAGCTCTTTAAGCTTTTTTATCATTATCTGTAACTTTGGAACTAATCAGAGTCATACTAATGTCATACTGCTTTCACATTTACACCTTTGTTTGTGGTCATGCTGTCAATGCTGTCTATTTTTATGATGCAGTTTCTTATTATAGATGACATAATTGCCATTACACTTGAGTTTGAGTTTCACTGTATTTTTTCTATAACATCAAAGAAAGAAAAACAAACAAACACACTAAGTAAATAAACAAACAGAAAACATACATATTGTCTTTCCACTGTGTTTTATTGTGTTTGCATGATTGTGGTGGAGCTGAGCCATAGTGATGCACTAATAAAAATCAGGCAGCGATGCATCCTCACACCTTCCTCATCTCGCCCGCTGGATTGCACCCGTTACCATGGTGACCATATAAAACTCACACTGTTTTAAGCTCCAACTGGAGGAGGAGATGGATACTAACAAACTGACACACACACATATGAAGTTCCTTCATACACATTGGTCAGCGCGTATCTGACAAGCAATCAAACGCTTATTTTTTAACTGACGGCAACACCAGCAAACCATTAATTAAACAGAGAGACATAGTTAGAAGAAAAAGCTTGCATGAGAGGGGGAGGTACGACAGATGAGAAGAAACCACAAGAGCCAGACAACACACAAACCCCTCCTGTCTGTCTGTCTCTCTACTTGCCCCACATCGCTCTGTGAACGGGACACAAAAGCAAACAGATTTGGCTGTCAAATAGTGACACGACACCCAGGCAGGGTCGACTCACAGTGAGGCCAGCTGTCAGCAAACACCCTCCTGCCTCTTCATCAAAGCGCATTCAAACTCAGCTTTATTGACCAACACAGCCGTCTGCGTGACATGTGTCATCTTGTCAAGCCAATACCTTGGCATACAATGTTCCTAATAAATGGCAGACCACTAGAGCATCTCAAGTGCTTTTGAAAGGCTGAGAACTGCACATGCCACCAGGAGCTGATGGATGAATGGGTGGATGAGGTGTGGAGGAGTGCAGTGGGCCGGAAGGGGTGCACACATACACATGCACTCTGTGTTGAAGTGTATGCGCGCGCGCGTACGTGTGGGTATGATGCTGACACACGCCACCAGTCCGTACCAGGGAGGGAGAGAGATGAGTGGAGGCTCAGTTCCAAAGATAGGCAGAAAGAAGAGAAGCACTGTCTTACTAATATGACCTATTCATCAGCTGTGCAGAGGAAAAGTGTGCGGAAGAAAAATGGAAAACAGAAAAGCTCTCAAATCATTTCAGATGCAAATGCAGACAATTCGTAATCATTATTTTTTTACCAGCAAGCAAATTAATTTCCGGCTTAGTCCAATAATGGAAATTGTATATATGCGTTCACATATGTCTGTCTTTTGGGATTTTCCTATTTGGGGTCGCCACAGTGCGTCGACCTGGACTTTAAGGTTTTTAAGTAACTTTCGGCAGCTTAAGTGTTTAAACTATTGGAAACAGAAAATGCATTTGTATCTGCATAAAATTTACCTGCCATGCTATGCTATTCTTTTTGGAAATAAACGAATGATCATATATGGATAAGAGTGTGGACATGGACACATGAACATGAACGCAGATACCAGAAATTGGCTTGGACCAGAAAATGCATATTAGAAGAAAATTTATCTGATCACGGAACTATTTTATAAATGAACTCCAGCACACTGAGGCGAGGTTAAATCGCACATTGGAATGTGCGATAGACCAAAACATAAGAGTTTGTCAAAGAAAAAGGCTGTTATTAAACTTTTCTGGTATCCAAATTGTCATGTTCTTATCTACAAAGTGGCATATTAGTATCTGTTGCTTGTGTTTGAAACACTGTATTTTAAATTATCCACAGCTAATTATATTTTGCCTTGTGTTAAACTTTCCTCATGCATCTCATCAATGTTAGGGTAATCGGTAACTCTATATTGAATATATGATATACTCTATATTGAACTCTATATGGTTATCTGCCTCATATGCTTCCGTGTGGACATGAAAGAACCATACCAAAGTCTCTTCATTCACAATTCTCTGACAACTTTTCTCCTTCACTGTTGCATACTGGTGGTTATAGTTAAGCATATTAAATACATGAAAATAAATAATTACATTTCAAAATATCATACTTGGCACGTTGTCTTTTAATCCAAAATTATTCTGCACAATCTTCAGGATCTGTTCAAATTTCTAAATGATGTACAGATCAGTAAAATCAGTAAAGATATCAGCTCATTCAGACACATGTTTTTATTTATGAGTGTGTGTGTACATGTTCATACACGCTTTCGCTTTTTCATGTTTTACCAAAAGATCAATAACACACTCCCACTGAGTTCATAACACACAGCCATGATACAGTGGCTTTATCAAACACACACACTCAGGGAGACACACACAAAATCTCACACACAGAGCTATGAGTCAAACAGACTTGCCTGGTCTCACCACTCTCACACTGAGGGATCCGTGACAAGAGCGAGGGGAATCCAACAACAAGCTTTATCGATCCAGACTGGAAACCCCCCTCAGGCCACACACACACACACACATACATAAACACACACACACACTACTGTTGTGCTGGATCAATGAGTGCTCCTGTGTGAAGGACAGAGCCATACAAAGAGGCGCGCATGCACACACAAACACTTTTATACACACTCTGTTGAGAGATGAAACGAGCACTCCGTATCAGAGAGCAGGATAAGGGGCAGAGGGAGCAAAACGTATCATCTGACCTAAACAGTCTCATCTGACATCCTGCAATTTGCCATTGCTCCATGGAGCAGATGTTAACACTGGGCCACACAAGCCTGAACACATTGAAACACGCACACACACACACACACACATGTCAGTGCAAAGAAAAAGGGCAGCAAGCAGGGGGCCAAGATTCAAACTGATATTAGTAATCCTCCTTTAAAACAGTGAATGAGAGCAACTTAAGACACAGTGGAGCCCCAAAGGTGAGGTTGCTCTCTTTAGGGTGATGGTGATGGAGATCTAAACCGACCCGTCACTTAAAATTAGACCCATCCATCCCTGTCCACACACACTTCTGCATACTGTGTCTCGCCCCCATACACAAATGGTAGGTGCTGGCAGGTGCCTGATTTTTCTTTGTAACAAAGTTATGTCCACATTGGTATCAGTCAGTGAGGATACAGCCAGGGAAAGTGCCAGGCACAAGAAGATTGAGTTAAACTTTCATCCTTTATCTCTGACACTGATTCAAACAAACAGAATCGTATTGACTGAAGCTGTGAAGAACTTAAAATAGCAAACAAACATGGAGGAAGTCTACATGATGAATAAGTTTAAATAATATAGGATTTTCTGGCGGTTTTATGGTTTTGACCGTCTGCTTATGCTTTCTATTATTAAAAAAGAAATGCTCACACACGTTCACCATCCAGTAAAACATTGAATGTGATGCAGGCTGTCCTACCAGGTACGATTGACACGGTGTCTTTCTCCCAGGACACCACGCTGACGTACTCCTGGACAGCTGAGGGGATGAGGCACTTGAAAACGGCAACATTACCCCGCATGGAGCGCTGGTCAGCCACACGAACTGTATAGGGCTCCCTGAAAACTGTACAGAAAAAAGTATAAAAAAATATTTTTTAAAAATGAGTCAAAGGAAGCATATACTTTTTTTTAATGAAAAATAGATAAGACTCTTATAAGCTATGACAGGTAATATGATCAATTGTTTATAATTCTTTACCAAGAGTCTAGGAGCAATTCCCCCAAAACATGAACTTGGAAGCAAAGTATCAAACCATCACATCTGCTAAACTGAATCTGCATTTTTTGTTTTTTTTGTTTTCTGTCTTTAGAAAATCAGCCTGTTTGCTCGAGGTTTTTTTTTACAGCTTTGTACTTATATCAAATCAGTCATTATTTTTCAGTAATTTTTTCTCATTTACAAGGCTTCATCTGGTTCAACTGTATGAAACTCTAAAGTCACAATTTGACTGTAAGGAGAGCTGACTCGGAGCTGCTTTGAAGGGGATACACAGTGATCAGCCATTGGCCTTTTAAAGAACAACGCCACAGATGCTTTGAGACGGCGGAGAGTGCAAGGTTGCCCACAGCCCATGGAACTGTCACATACAGGCGCCAGGCATCAGAAACACACTCTCTGCACATGGCATGCAGAGCGCTAGGCTTAATCTGTGCCAGTGTACAGAAAGGATGGTGGTGATTAAGACAGGCTTAATGACGAAAACAGTAGCCCTTTAGCTAACCAAATTATCTCTCCAGTTAACTCTGTCACATCGAGATTAGTGACAAATGTGAGTTGCTGAATCGCAGCATAAATTTTCATTAAATAAATTAAGTAAAGTGAAATTAAATTAATAGATTTTGGGCAGACAGGTAGTTCAAGGGCATTTTGATGACACACAATGACAAAGGGAGTGTTTTGTATACTGAACTGCACGGGTTTAGCCACCATCTTAATCAAATTTTTTAAGAGACAAATTAGGAAAACACAACATCTTTCTCATGTAACTTTGACAAAGCCAAGAAGGGGACAATTTTACATGAGTAAAATGAGGGAAACACAATTACAGAAATCATATAGGTTCCTGGGCTGATATTAGGGAGTGTTTCTGGCAATATATCAGCCAGGCATCTCTTTAGAAATGAGGACAGTAATGGCTTAACAATGTAAAACACACACACACACACTTGCACACAAAACAGTGGCCCCACCCTCCCGTGCGCCTCCTCTCTCCCCCCGCTCTCCAGTGATATAATTAACGCCTAGCCTGAAGGCCAGTTTCCTTGGTCATTAATAATGCTTTATGCCAGCCGCCACTGTCACTGGAACCCAGTGGAACCAAAGTCGATGTCCTTGTCCAAGTGGTGAAGAGTCTTTCACCTTAAAGTTCGAGGTTTAATCTCCTAAGTCTTTGGTTGATTTTTTTTTCACATTTCAGTGCTTTCAATTCATAATCAGCTGAACTCCAACTCTTTTTTTTTATCTTATTCTGGACCAGTGAAAGGTTGGGATAAAGGCAGGTCTATTCTGATATAATTTGGGAATTCAATTTGTCATCAATGTCACCTTACCAAAAGAAAAAAAATCAGATGCCCGGGGAAACATTTCCTATAAAAAAAACAATACTTCTTTGTGGTGTTTAACACTACAAAATGAGGATTACGAGCCAATAAAACATGTCTGATTTGGCGAGCTGTAAGATGACTTCATTGTTAAACAATTCAAACTGAAATGCAATTCATTCTAATCAGGTCTCCATTTTGATTCTTCATTAAACAGCCCCAACTTTTCATTGATGCCATCTACCTCCAGATCAATAGTCTGGATCGACAGAGTAGCCTTGGCTGTTCTGGCCCAGCCAATCCTTTCAGTCATTTATTCACTCCCAAGCTGACCCTGCTGCCTCTTGTCAATGGCAAGTAAAATCCCTAATACCCACTGAGCCTTTCATAGAGTGTTTAAAATCACTTTGACAGCTTGTAAATGTTCGTGGCAGTGATGACAGTCATCAAATATCAGTTCAGTGGGAGTTCATTTGTAGTCAAGGTTACTTCAAATTTGGATATCTTCTTTGCTATCCCAACTTGTCCAACTTTTAGTGCCCTCAAAGCCTGTCAGGAAAAAGGTCTGTATGATAATATACCTATTTGAATACATAAGAGACACAGAGGGGAAAGGCATCACTTGTTCATCCTCTTAAGCCTGGTGACATGATGCAAATGGTAAACTGATTTGTGTGTAAATTGCACTCCCCCTCATCACATGGACAGCAGAATTGTTGGGATGTTACTGATGCCTGACTATATCCAGCCTGGTTGCTTGGAAACGAGCTAAAACATGGGTCTGGGCAACTGGGCGCACTGGGAGGCAAGTCCTGTATCACTGTCGCTTCAATAATTAATGATAGGGAAACCAAATACTGCATTTACTTATTCATAAAGCAACCAGTAAAAACAATGAGAACGAGAGAGCGAGGAGACGTGTAATGTAACACAGGATAAATTAAAGGGTATAGGTTTCATTACAACATCAAAATGCCAAAAAAAAAAGAAATTGAATATCCGGTTCCAAACCCAATTTTCTGTTCTTGGTATAGAATGTAAATCAGAAAAGCGTTGAGAAGAGCAGATGGAATATGAAGATTGTAACACCTGCTACAGTCCCTGGGCTTCTGCAGGTTTGGGGAGTTTTTTTTAGAACAAGAAGTGTTTGGATAACAGTTGTTCCCATTAAATCTTATTAGGTTTCTGTAAGTTGTTTTCCTTAACAAAACCTAGAACATTCTGACTGCTTCAACTGCAAGTGTCAAAACTATAATCTTTGAAATCACATTGTTTGTAAAAAAAAAAAAAAAAAGACTTTTATGCTTAATGAAAACTACGTCACCAATTTATTTGGCACAAAAAGTCAAATTTTTTGGTTAACTATATAAAAAGCTACAGTGACAATTATATACAAAATTATATGTAAATGACTGATATGTCCCTGAACATCTTGAAAACCAAAATTGGGTTAGTGCCCAACTTCCTAAAAAGTTTCATATGAATTTGAGTGTTGTTGTTTTTTGTCGTGTAATAGGCCAATTCTGACCTTTTTTTTTCTTATAATAAAACATAAAGAGGAATAGTCTTTGCTTAGTTTCCTTAAGCATTTAGGAAAGTAGTGATTCAATTAAATTGTGTCAGCTTGAACACACGTTTGAACAATACTTATTACATATATTTTCTTTTAAACACTAGTTTTATTTTATGAAGACTAAGATACTAGAAACATAAGTTAAAAAAACAACAAAAAATAATGTCATAATATTTGTTGCATAGAATTAATTTTGTTTTAAAGTTTGTATTCGGAAATCAAATCAAATCAGACTAGAACCTGCATCCAAATAAATTCCTGGATATGAATAAGATGCTTTTTTTGTCCAAAAAGTGATACACTTTCGTTTTTTAATCTCTAAACAACACTCAATGTAAGAAATGTTAATTTTGAATTGAAATAAATAAAAACTTGCAGACAAACAGTGATTGATCAAAATGAATGAAAATGCATTAAAAAAGAAATATCAGCTCACGTAATGATTTTCATAAATGTGCCAACATGCCAACATGCATTGAGGCAGGGGAAAAAGAGGGGAAAGGACAGAGAGAGAAACATGCAAGGATGTAAAGAGAAGGAGAGGAGTGGAAAAGATCATTGCACGAATGGGGGTTGGAAGATTTTGTGGTGATCGTCTCACTGTGAGTTGTCAGCTGTCATCATTCTCCTGTACCACCTGAGACGGGGCATGCCACACCCTAGCACTCACGCCTGTGTCGCCCATGGCAACCGCGGACGGGGGTACTGTATGTGTGTGAGCCTAGAAGTGGGCCTCAGTGTTGCATTCGGCTGTGGAGGTAATGAGGTGAACACGCATGCACGTGAGCCCTGGTTATGGAGCTGTGGACTTGTGGTTGCATCAGCGTTTAATTGATTAATTGTTGTAATTATTTGGGAGGGAAGGTCATCAGAACACTGAGGCTAGCTAGAAGGTCACGCTCATGCTGGAGGGACTGTCCTCCTCTGGGGACCACACAAGCCATATGGGGTTTTTTTTGTGTAGAAAAGAGAATCCAACCACATTGTACAGTTATTTTACTGGTATGCATGTGCCCGAAAAGCTAGCGGTTTCCTCATATGAGCGTGATGAGCAAAGTCAAAACGCCAGCCTAGCTTTTGCCACAGCCTCAAAATGCACTTTTTTCATGATCCTTTTCACATCTTTCCGTGTCTGCAGCTCACTCTTCCCTGCCAAAACACCCTGACAAAGAACCTGGCAACTAAACGTTGGATAGCCAGCTTGAGGAAAATGGCCGTGTGCATGTGTCTGGGTATAGTGTGCGCATGTATGTTTGTTTGTGTGCGCGTAGTTAGGGGACTTTCCAGTCCATGGACAGATGGAGAGACTGGGAGACAGGAGGCTTGCTGGCATGAGCTATACGCACAGGCTGGTGTGCATAAAAGCACGAGTGTGTGTTGTCTGTGTGTTTGAGCGGTTGTCTGAATATGCGCGTGAATAGACACGCATGCGTGTCTGTTGTACGTGCCGTCCAGTGTGTACATCACTTGAGGTCATGTGCATGTGTTTAGCTTCTTTGTGTGAATATGTTTATGGGGGTGAGAGGAGCAGTAGCACCTTCTCACAGTGTGTTCACTACCTCTCCCCAGCTTTGACCTTGGCAGGAAGCATGGACAGGTCACCAAACCGACTGCCTGTGTGGCCGTGTCTTACATGTTTAGTTTTTTTTCTTTTCTTTTCTTTTTTTTTTAACATGTTTTCACATATAATATTTCAAAAGCTTTAACCCCACTGAAAAAAGTTGTAGGTTTGGGATAAAGATATAACTGTTCTTCAAGCAGCCATTTATACAGATGCTGAAATTTTGAGTTTTTATATAAAATTCCTGAAGAGAAATCTGAAGAAATTCACTTGCTGTCTTTGAAATCTTAACACAGTCAAAATATGTATCACAAACAAATCATTTGAGCTCTTAACAATTTATCACTTAAGTTTTTAGGTCCCTATTTAATATGTTAAATTCAATTTCAATATTTTAAAACATGCTACGCTAAAAGTCACCTTCATACTAATGACGAAAACTATCCTTAATGGCATTTATTATAATTTCTCAAATTTAATATTTTTGGTCAAATTAACACCACCCAAAAATTGTTGATGATACATCTAGCACTTGGAGGTGTATTTTGCATCCAATTTAACAGTTTTTGGACATTTGATTTACAGTCGGTGTAGGATAGAGGGTTGTGAATGCTCAGGCTGTTGAAGCTGATCCGTCAGAGCAGACTGTTCTTTTTTAATGAGGGGATTGACCTCCATAGCTTCTTTTTTAAGAAATGTGCAGAAAAAAAGGGGACTCTGTGAGCTCAAAAAGTGTGGAATCCAGGATAAATATTGTATTGCTTTCATCATTAAAATCTAACTATGATCCATTTTTTGTCTGCTATCATGAAAATAATAGGAATTTGTAATATAAACCAATTCCATGCTAATTCATGGTGTAGCTTAAGTCTTTTGAAAGTGGGTTCAGTTTTTCACAATCCAAGGATACTGAAACCCTTCAGAACAATCTTACAAGTTTTCTAACTGAAACAATGATGTAACATATATGCCCTGTAAATTTTCAACAAAATGACACACATTAGCTTTTCCTCATCAAAAAAAGACATTCTCAACAGTGTCACAAACCCCAAAATCGTCAGAATGAAGTTATGTGACTGATTGTTCTTGACAAAAGTTCAAAGACTAAACTATGACTAAACTTCATCATAGTCCAAATGTCTCTTTCCAGTTTATTCCATTTTTTTTTTTCAAATGAAAGCAAAATCTCCGCAATGTTGTTCTTTCGTACTTCTAATTGAACTATATGCAGAGGCAATAAAAATGTTATCATTTAAAATAAACTGGCAAAATCCTAGTATTTTATACATTTTCACTGACCAATGGCTTTGGTTTCATCAAGCATGTTCAATGCTCACCTGCTTTGATGTGAATGCTGGGGCTTCGAATCTTGCCGGCTTGGTTCTCAGCAGTGCAGAAGTACTCATTGTCGTGGATGATGCTGTTATAGGCAGAGGGGGAGAAAGGGTAGAGCTGGAGGGTGCCGTTGGCATGCACATGGCGGATATGGGGCACGTCGTAAATGTCGTCTCCGGTGGCCAGGTACCAGCGCAGGAAGGCATGGGGGGCGCCGCCCGCAGGGCAGGGCAGGGACACCCCCACCGAGCTGGAGAAGGTCACCCGCTGCAGGGAGGCGTTCACAAAGTACAGCCGGGTAGAAACAACATCCTCACTGTTGACTGTTGAGATGAGAGAAAGGGTGATAGAAAGTTAGATGCAGTATTCATGCATCAGACAAGATACAAAGATGCATTACTTAAAGGTAACAGTGCCAAAATCATCCAGTAGTAAAAAAAAATATTGCAGCAGTACATAAAAGCCATAGTTCAGATAATCATATTGACACTTCATCCTATCATAAACACATTCCATGAACGAACATTTATTTAACTCATTCCTCTCTTGATTACTTTCTGAAACTTCCACCCTAAAAGAAAATCTTGAAAGTGAATCAATACAGCTTAAATACTTCAAGGCCAAGCTGCAGAACATCAGGGTCTATTGATGTGAAAAACTGGAGAATTTTTATTGCAACTTTTATTCTTGTCGGTGGACCAGACAGAAGCTCATAACTGTAAGATTATAGTGCTGATGTAAGTTGATCTATCCTACAAATTGCAAATCCACTGAAATGGCATGAAAATTAAGATAAATTAATTCTCCATTGTAGTAATTTTGATATTATACAATCTCAAAAAATGTCTGTGCAAGGAAAATGTTCTTTTCAATGTGAAAAAAGAACCAATGAGAACAAATTGCCATAACACTGACATGACACGCCATAACATGACTCCACGGAGAAAATCTCTGTTGGACTCACATGCTTTCAGAAGATATCAATGTTTCCACCATTAATCCAGAATTAAGTGTCTTTCATCAAGTTGTGCACAAAACTGGACGCAACACTTCTTTCAGTTGATTTATCTAATTCAGCGTTATAACACTATTTTGAGATAAGCATTCTTGATTTCACAAAACAGAAACACTAGCCAGAAAAACTAAATCTTGAAGACGCCCACGTCCCAAAACTGGTTCCACAACCATCTAGATCATCTTTATCCAGCCCATTTGATATGCATTAGCCTCATATTTTTAATCTAGTATACTGTATCTGGGAGTCCTATGGAAATCTGCGTCTTACAAGGAGGGAAAATTGATCAAACAACTCAGCACCACCATCTTTTCTGCTGATGTCAGCAATCACGTAGGAAAACATACTGGATGTCTCGGACCAGCTCCACTCTGCCGTATCATTGTTGGAAAGAGTCTATTTGTTGCTGTACATGCCAGAGGACTTAATGCCACATGGACATGCTGTAAAATAATTCTGTCGTGGCGCAGATGAGGAGCTGCTGCAAAATAAGTTGTCCAAAGGGGAATTGGGTCACCAAATGTCCTCTTTCACAAAATGCCCTCATCCAGTGTGGAGTAGCATATTGAAGAATCTTCTAAGATCTGTGTATTTCAGCATGTGTTTTCTAAGAGTAGGGAGGGGGTGGCGGTACAGAGAAGTGTAGAAGAGTGCTGAGCTCAGCTTGGCTGGAGGCCAAGGGAAGATGCTGTGCCCTGGGCCAGAGAATTTCCTTTTCAGACAGTGATACTTAATTAATCCCTTTTTCCTGGATTGTGTCAACACTGCATGGATTAACCCTATCTATATATGTCTCTGCATGTTAGAAGGAAATAGGGTCTTGGCAAGTCAGAATTTAATCAAGAATTTCTGCAAATCTCTGTAGATTAATTAATAATAATAATGACTAGCTAAGATATGAAACAAATGGACCCAGCGGTTTTCTTAAAAACCTCAATACAAAGCTGGAGCAAGAATGAGCTGGTAATCTAAAAGTCTATCTTCAATTCGGGTATAAATAGTAACATGCAATGACATTCATATCATAGTATGATTGGATGAATCTCATGAGAAAAACCTCAAAAGTAAAATGATAGGATTACAGATAAGAACAACACTGACATAAAGTAATTTCCTGTTTCTTCTGTTGTCTTCCACTTAGCATCCCTAAATTATCTGACACTCCTTTAGTTGGCATTTCTATTACTTCTAGATACTCCTTTTAGACCTCAATATGCCTCTTTTGGCTTTTTCCATACTAGTCATTGTTAATATGGGACTAGAAAGTGTTTACTAAGTTAAACTGATATAAAATCTCCTCTCACATTTGAACACAACCATCAAGTATATATAGTCTCAGAGTAAATGCTCTGTTGTGGGAGGCCAGTGTCCGGGTCTCATGGATGCGTGGGTTTGCAGCTGAAGGAGCTATCAGAGTGCCAGGCAGTAGTGAAATTCTGTAGATAGGATATTGGCTTAAATGCAACTCAGTGAGTGGGTTTGTTAGTCAGTGAGTTTGTGCTTCTGTCTGTGGTAAAGTAAAATGCATTGAGAGTCCAATGTTAAATGACAGTCTTAGCTTTTTGAGTCAAACTTTTTGTCAACAGCACAGTCAAAAGTTATGAAAAATTATAATAACAATACAAGCCATAATGTTGTAACTGCAAATTTTGAGACCGCGTGCATGATTCCAAAGACATATGGAATTCTTATTGAGGCAGATGCTTTCTTTCAAATCTGAAACTGGGTCAAGTTCAATCCAGTTGCCATTTGATCCGATGTCAATCACTCTGAAGTTACATGTAAAGACTGACTGATCTGCTCTTTCAGTACCATGGAGAGCACCCCAAGTTCTGCTGGAACACATATAAAGGTTTCTATATTGTGTAAATCTTTAATCAGATAAAATAAGTCACTACATCTTACTTCTACAATCAAATTCTGTTAGAATGTTTTGGCTTGTTTTGCATGATCTAGTCATGACAATAACTAATGGCTAAAAAAACTCTTAGGATGGGATATTCTTATTGCAAAAGTTGATGATCTTCACCACAAAAGTGTAACTGACTTAATATTTTCTTTCTTTTCACATATCATTGTTGATCTTTAGGATCTCTTGCATCAAACATGACTTAGTGTTGGCAGGTCTCAAACTGATTCTAAAACTATTTCTCTTATCTTAAGGTTTCTGACTGACTTTCATGACATCAACCAGTCATAGAAAAAAACACCAGTCATGCCATGTGAGTTGTCAAAGGATACATTTTCCTAGGATTGTACTCTTCTTGAAAAAGTTCTTGAATAAGTTCCCAACTGCTGTGTTGGCGCCACTGAGGGACACTTAAACTGTAGCTAAACTGTGTTTGGCTCCAGATTCAGTATCACAATTTCAGTGTTTTTGTTGCTTTTGCTTCCTACTTTTTTAAGGCTTTGATACAGGTTCTTGAATTAATCATTTCTCCACAGTCAATACTTAATTCCCGGTTCATTACATATCTTATCACTAAACACTATCAGTTTAAGTAAATGTTTTTAACCTTTTGCCCCTTAAACATGATTTATTTGTTTGGAGGATTTCTCTCTTTCACATCTTTTTTTTCTCTCTTTAACATTAAACATCTGATAAGAGAAAATATACAGTGCTTCAAAAGAACCAAAGGACTTATTCTCACATCTTTTCTATGAGCACTTATGAGGGTCAAGGCACTCATTGAACACTTTAAAAGACCCTGTGGTGTCAAATGAAAAACAATTAGAACAATGTGGGAAATCCTCTAAAGAACAACTTTGTTTATTAACTAATCATTTTGCAATACAAATTCAATCAATGAATCTGTGCAAACAAATTGAACAGACATCTATCAGTATGCCCTGTTGAAATGACAAAAGGGGGGGAGGAATTACAGTTATGGTATTATTGACATCTGGAAAGATAACTATGAATATTTTACAACGTGAGTAATTGGATGCAAACTTTTACAATGAAAATGGATTTTATAAAAATCTTAAACAAAGAATATTTACATGACAGACAATCGATAGAATATCAGTGACTACAAATAATTCATGCAAAGCATTGTATTGAAAGATGGTACACAATAAAGCCATTATTCCTCCTTATTTGGGCAACATCTAACCTCAGATGTTTCCACTGCCCTTTCATTGCCCCAAGCTGCCTTTCTGCAGCTGAGGAATAAAGAGCAAAGGAGCAGCACTCATTCATTCATGAACTGTATTTTGATTCCCCTCTTCAAGCCTGGATGCACTGATTACAAAGAAGAAGGTCAAAGTGATTTGGGGTGAAACACCCAGAAACAAATGTCCTGTTTGGTGAACATTTTTCCCCCCCAATATGTGTTTTTTTTTCAATTTCTAAATATACATATACAGCTTACTTTACTGCATCTCCTTTTCAGTTTGTTTTTACTTAAATCTTTCTTTGCTATAAAACTCAAATGCATTAGCTCCTTTTTCCTGTTTCCGCAGTGGATATGAAAAGGGAGTATGAATATGTATGCTGAAGGAGCAAGGATATTGCCTATGGTGAACCGCTATGCATAATGCAGCTTTTTCTGTCTCATCTAGATTCATTCAGACATGCACACACACACCCACACACACACACACACACACACGCACACACACTGAGATTCACACAATCACGTGCATAGAAAAACAGGGCCATAAATCCTTCCAACACCCTCCCTTTCCAACTCTTCTTCCCCTTCATACAGTCACACACACAAAGTTGCATAAATGCATTTCAGATATCACTAATAGATTTTTTCCACAAGTAGTTTTTCTATGTGTTAAACCATGTAACTCTGAAGATAACAGCAGACAAAACACATTGAGACAAATAACAGCTGAAGTGAGTGGGAATACACCCTTGGCACTTGCATAAAAATGACATGGCATAAAAAGCACAAGATGTCATCATGTTTGATAGAGGGAGGCTGCTATACGATGACTTCAGATTGAGACATATATGACAGTTGGAACACTATGGTTCAATATGCAGTCAGAAAATAAATAGTTTCTTATAAACAGGAGTTTCTTTGCAATGGTTCAATGACTAAAGGAAAAACTGCATGATATATACACATATATATATATATATATATATATATATATATATATATATATATATATATATACATATGTATGTGAGCACGTTCACTGTATAGGCAGGGGAGATAGGAAGTGTATGGTAAACAACTCCAATACACAGTTTGTGCAGTGTCAGTAAAATATTAGGCAGCTATTTTAGCATTTGAAAATTCTCATCTCACACTTCAAAAAGATGATTTCCGCTGTTGAAGTGAGCGCCTCAATAGTGGATTTTTTTCTCCCTCGGAGCCTGAGCCATACATTTTTTTATAGTAAGTACCAGGAAGAAGAGGGCTGATGGTCAGTATAGCTGTTGCATTCCCCTCGGTTTCATTTTTGTGATTCAAGACACTTTTAAACTGACTGTGCGTAAAGGAGAGCGCACTGGACAACCGGACGTATGAAACCTGTTGATATCACTCAAAATTCACCTCTGTGTGACTTCTGTGACTACAAACTTGTCGTTGGACGACATGTCAGTGATGTCTGCATAACATCAACACATAATGAGCCTAAATCGAACCTTGAAGCTGCCTCTTAAGTCATAGATATGAATGAAGATGCTCACTACAGTAGCTTTTACGCACCACTGCTCACCTGATTTTAATTTTATTTTTTTATACGATTTAACACAAAATAAGAGAAAGGAATCGAAAATCTGTTGTTGGGAGACTTTGGTGTTAAACTTTCTTGAACTGCTGCGCCGCCAAATCAATCTCAGAATTTGGAATGTCGCCTCACACCAGGTCACCAAAAGATGTTTTTGCGCTTCCAAACAAACGAAAATTATATGACAATGGACATTTGATAAAGATCAGAGACTTTTTTTTTGTAAAAGCAGAAGACGAAAGCAACTTGGCTCGTGTTTTGTTTAGCTGCTTCCACTCGAGAAAAAAAAGTTGAGAAACAAACGACCGGATAAATAACCCGTTTAAGCTTGGCATATAGCATCTCCGACAAACATCAAATTTTCCACACTTTTATGTCATGGTTTTTAAGAGCGAAATGACAGCCATATGTGCGGTCAAATTTTCACTGATCCTGACTTTTCCATTCCTGACGAAACATCTGTGTGTCCGCCAAACGGGTGTAGCCAAGTAGCCGGCAGTCTGACTCATTCCGCAGTTACTATGCTCCCCTCCAAGCACTTCTCCTCTTGTCTGAAAATATTTTGCTGCCAAATTTACACACAGTATCCAGTAAAGCTCAATGAATTAGAATACGGTCTCTTTAAAGATGAGATGCCAAAAAACTTCCTCTGAGACCTGACACTTAAATGCATGGTGAAATATATCTGTCAAGACTTTTGAAGATTAGCCTCTAGAACAAATATAGAGATATAATAAAATCCACGAATTGCAAGGTTAGGAAAAAATAGGACAAACATAAAAAGAGGCTGCAAACTGAAAATGCGACGTTTTGTGCATCAAATGTAAAAATCAAAATACATCTATAAAAAAAACTTAGAGGATAAAGGGTTAATATTCTCTTTAATGTCAGGAGCCTATACGGATGGTCTTGCAGCAGACAACTCGACCAAAACTGGATAAAACCGGAATCACATTAATTGATTAAATAATTATAACAAGAGCTCTCAATCCATCTGGTTCACTACACTTAGTTTTCTCTGAAATGTGAACAATCATGAATTGAAAGCTCTAGAAATGCAAGGGAAAACACTAGTCTCTTCCTTTACTGACTTAAAAATGTGTTCATTGCAATAATGATTTTAGCTTTTCCAAAATTCTCAGGCCCTTTTCTGGCCTGGCAAGCCTGGAAGAAGATTCCCACAAAGATATCAACTGAAAATGACTTTTATTTCTTTACAATGACAAGCAGCCAGCTAAATCATGAAAAAGAAGAATGAAGGCACTCCCTACCTCCCCTGCCACTGTCTATCTTTCCATCCCTTTGCTCGACCCTTCCTCTGAGCACTCACGGGTGCAGGTGTACTGATATGTAGGTAAACTAAAGCAACAAACACCAGGTTATGGGGAATCTACTTATCGACAAATACATTTACAGAAATAAAATGAATGTTCCAAACAATTGTCTGATGTGATATGTCTTCAGCGCAAACGTCAAAAATAAAATGAGCAGTGTGCCATTCTGAGGCGCGGCAGGAAAATACGCAGTACTGATGCATATGCATGTATGATAATAGACCTGCCCCCCACCCCCACTCCTAAAATAACAATTTTTAAACAATAAATATCTATCAAAAACATCTCAACCAGATTAGATTATGTATCCCAGTGATTTTGTGAAAGACGAGGGGGAGCATGGCATTGAAAAGCATGGGGAAATTGACGTTTGTTTTCCACTGCGTTATCTACATCTCTCCCATCTCAAGCACTCTTTCCGCTCCAGTAGCTGTTTGCACCCCCCACCCCCAACACACACGCACGCACGCACACAACTCTGTTCCCATCACCACACACACATACTTTGAAAAGCACACGCTCACTCGCAAGCACACATAAACACACATGATGCATCTCGTTCAGTCACGGGACACGGCGATGTACCGTGAGTATAATCGAAATAGACCCTGTAATCCAATTACATACAACAAAAACTGCACAGAAGTCCCCTGTGCAGCTGCAGCCTGGCAGAGGGCACTGCCAAGGCCAATGATGGCTACTGGATGGAACAGTCATGTAACCTACAAATACAAGTACACACTTAAGACTATATCTCAAATCACTCGACTGAGAGGTGTTTCTTTATTCTCAAGGATTGTGTTTTAAAGCCATGCGTAAAGGAAACGTTTGAACAATAGTGCAATATAAACTGTTTTTTTTTCCTTCATTTCTTTGTCCATCGACTCCTATACAGAGCAACATATAGTCACACCTAAAGAGCGAAGCATTTCACGTGTGTCAAAAGGAAAAGGAATCATTATCTCGCATCTGCAGTATTCATAGCAAAGGCAATCAGCAGAATCTCCTGGCACATAAAATGGTGGATGTATAATTAGACCAGGAATGATAACAACTGAGTCTGTACGCTGATACTTATACATTTTATCAAAGAAAACCAGCCAGGATACACGATCTTGCCTCTCGGATATCCATCTGGGGCACTTTATCTGTCAATTTAAGGCCAATATTCAATACCCCCAGCATCACTTCACACTCCTAAAATGTACTGGCTCTTGTTGCCCGACAGTCACACACAATCACACCACAGACCATCTTTGCATGATCAAGTATTAAAAAGAAAAACAGAAAAAAAGAACTAAGTGATTATAAAAAGAATGCTTTAACCCCAAAGGACTCCCTCCCTCCCCTCCTCCTAACCAACACACGCGCGCGCACACACACACACACACACTCGCTGGCAAATTGCTCGTGTCGAGACAGGACAGAAAAAGTCATGAAATACATTAAACTCTTCTGCCCCCTTGGAGTTGTGAGGGTAAACAGCCCGGAGCTGTGGTCAGCATCAGCGCTGGAGGTCGCCCCTTGAACCGTGCGCGCGGCTGCAGATTCTTATCAGTCTCTCCGCCTATTCAACAGCCTCCATATTCACGACACCTCCACATATTCATCATGCAAAATGCAAATGCCGGTCCCTTTTTTCATCGTGGCACTAAAGCAATCTGAATCCCACTTTTTTTTTTACATCTTTGTTGGTTTATCATTGCAGTCGCTCAATTGAAATGTGTGCTGGTTTTTATGCAAATGACGAGCTATCTCTTTTATTTTCATTCACCTAATCACAGAATCACTGCGAGGTGCTGAAAACGTATGATGAATCCGAGATCTCGCCCAGGAAAAAAGCGAGAGCAGATCAGGAAAGATACGTCTCAAAACATCACGAAAAAGTTGTCCGTCTTTCTTAAAAGAGGATTTGGAGTTTGATTTGACATCCCTGCTTCATCTTTATGACTATTATTCAAAAGACCAATGAAATTAAGCACCCAGACACATTAATCAAGCACGCACAGCCAACTTCAGCATTGCGCTGTGGAGGGGACAATATTTAAATGGGTAATACTTGGAGAGACACAATTCAAGCCTACCTTCTTGCAAAGAATACAGCAGAAGTAAAGTTACAAGCCACATGCCATTAAAAGCAGTTATATTTCATAGGAATGTTGTGCAGTCCCCAAGAAGAGTGCACGGATCAGCGGTCGGCCAGGCGAGACTCCGTGCTGGACTGGTTCAGCAGATGCTCCCCGGCGGTCTCTCCAGCCCTGGTCCCACACTCTCCAGCGCCGAGAAACGAGAAACCGAAAAAAGAACCGCCTCTGCTCCCCCTTCTCTCCTCCCCTTACCGGGACAAGCTGCTGTCGCCCCACCCCCGGTATCCTAATGATGCGCCGTATGTGAGGAGATAAGCACTTTGTAGCTGCCACTAATAGAGAACCGAACACAAACCTCTGGAACCCCTGTCAGGTCTGTTTATTCGGTTAAGTGAGAGAGTTCCTTAGGAAAAACTTTCAAGTGCTCCTTCTTGCATTTAAGTTAAGGGGAGACGTGGGCATACTTGCACTGTGCTCTACCTTCTTAAAAAGTTTTTTTTTTTCCAGGTGAGTGTGAGGAAAGGAGCGCGTAAAGGCAGCAAACACCGTTTCCTCCCTGCGCTCTGGCACCACCCGCGTCTGGCTACAACCTGTGGAGCCCAAACCCCATTTCCACCTAATAGCTTGGATATCACACATATAGGTGTTAGCCACAATCAACCATTGTGTGAACAAGAACACAAGGATTGTGTGCACATGTTTGACTAAGATGGTCAGTAAATTAATTCAAATCTGTTTAATAATATATCTCTGCTTCTGTCCCATTCACACTTGAATGGACCCAAAGGTCCATTACTTAAATGTCTTTGAACAAAACTTTCAATATATCCACTTAAGCATGTGGTTTGTGAAAGTCTTCAAAGACTAATGTATGTACATATACATAAAAAAAGACAAAAAAACCTATTTTCCACAGAAGAATTTATTAATTCACAATGTTACTGGAAAATGAATCATTCAAGTGTAAAAAAAATCTCATAACACAAAGCGTGACTGAGTTATCTTAACAAAAGGCAGCCAATGTCAAAAGAAGAGTCAAACTAAATGTTGACCCTGAGCTTCTTCGATTTGTACCAAGATTTTCAATATATTCTTGTACTTCTCTTTATAATGCAAAAAGCTGTAACACCTGTTTTACTGTCCAAAAAACAAGGGTAACACAATGAGTGTATGAAGCAGAAATTTGCATAGACACAAAGACAAATACCACTCAAGTATTTCAGCATAGTGGCAGTTTAACAGACACCAAACTGCTTCAAAGAGCAGACGTTACAGGTGATGTTCTGCCATTCAAATTCTACAAACCAGTTTTACATGTTCTGAGGGGGCCCTGGTTTCCTTTTTATCTTAGGAGTAGTACAGCAATCATTAAAAAGAGTCATTAACAAGAGTTTTTTTTACAGTACATCAACTGGCAGCACATCCCCCATGGCAGCCATCTTGCTTCTTACTGAAGTGACCATGGGCATTGTCAGTTTTGATTTGGTAATGTCTGTTATTAACAAAATGTAAATATAGTAACTGACAAATGTAAAAATGTATAGTTTTGGTATGTTCGCAGAAGTAAATAAGTTCAAAATGTACCAAAGTCATGTATTTTTGTGTAGTTTATAATCTAACCTCCTCCAGAATGTGTTGGGGATTGTAGTTCAGCTGTTCCATACCACCAAGAGAAACTCCCCTCAGGTTTTCTCAGGTGTATTAGTTCTCAGATTTCACTCAACCTGCACTTCACACAAACGCTAACCTTCTGCCTATTAGTCTGTTTTCTGCTGTGTATAGAGGAACATGGCCAAAAGCAGCCCTGGTTGTGGAACAGACCTGAGGCATGCTGTGGAATTCTCTCACTCCCACTGAAGAACCGTTTTAGTGTGGCAGGCAAGGAGGCACAGCCTGCCTCCACTTTTCATTATGTAACAGGTGGGAATACACACAGAAAAACACATCCTGTCTCTCTTCCTTTAATGCACGTGTACGCACACACAATCACAAAATTGTTTCACACATCACGCATTATAGTTGACTGATGTGATTACAAAGAGTGACCACAATGGCAGACCCTGTAATACATTAAATATATGCAGGTTCATATTTTATGGAGCATCAACACTTGATGCCTCAAATTTTTTAGCTTTAAAAGCAAAGTAACATAAGATGGACACGTTTCCTGTGGTACCTCAAAACTGTCTGCAAACAGTCTTAGCAGAATGTAATGACATATTCTACACCTTAATACTCTTTCTTATATTCCTCTAACAAGCTGGACATCAAACCGAACCAAACGCATTTAAGGTCTTTGATATATCACTGAGCTGCTTGCATGATAACACACAAAGTCTGTCTTCACAAGGGAATATGGCAAGCTGGTTAAGGGGATGATGTGAGCTGGCCTGACAGCACCAAGCAGGTTATTCTGTATGTCAGCCAGTGATCATCATGGAGACTGACAGGCTGAGCTGGGACAGCCAGGCTAGAAAAAAAAAAAAGTAAGCAGCTCCCAGACAGCTCCAGTGACTGTCAGTGAGGACAGTTTTCAGGACAGGCCACCACGCTGCTAAAAACCACAGCACTGTGTGACTCATCTCCATCACACTCCGCATCACTCTGCCCTATTGCTGCCCGGAGATGGGATACCAGAGCAGCAGAAGTGCAAGAAAAAGATAGTTTGCTGACAGAAGAAGGATAAAGACGCCTGCAAAGCAAGGTAAAGGTGGGGATGAGAATGTACAAATGGCGATGCAGATAAGTTTATGCTTATGTTAATGCCCAGACAATCAGAGTCCTCCCTCAGGCCCTGACTACATGCTAGGACCATATTAGTGTTAATGTATCCATTATTAATGCACAGCCCAGGGACCAATGAAACCTCTGCAATGCCAGAATTAAGTGAGCGGGCTGATGCTACTGCTGATAAGCTCTGTACAACATCACAGAGATAAAAATAAATAAATTAGAATGGATAGCAAGGCAAGAATAGGAATGGCAGATTACTGTCATTGGAGGGAAAAAGCAAATTGTTTGATTTGTCACATTAAAAAGTCATCATGTGCCATCATGGAAGGGAAATTCAACTTTAGAAACAAAAAACACCATGGTTTGGGTCAAAACAGAGGTGATGCATAGTGAATGTGCTGCCAGTGCTGCAGGAACTCTTTCACAGTGTCGCCAATCTGCACGCGTTGTCATATGAACAAGCTTCTGCATTATAGGCTAATATGTATCACACACAACTGTGCTGCAGCACATTAACGGGGAGGCTGCCAGCCAATCTAGAGTTTGCCTTGAACCAAGCATGCGTGATGGTTGGAGCACAAAGTGTATCAGCACATCTGAGAATGTTTCTGCATGACGGCAAAGTACAGAACATGTCTGCTCTCCTTAGAGGTGTGTTTCAGTCCGTGTGTTTGCACATGCGGGTCTGTGCATGACAGTGCATGCACACAAGACATCAAGGGGTGTTAATTTATTCAAATGAGCCGGGGAGGATAATGAGAGGATGGGGCGAGAGAGGGAGAAAGTGTATTTGCTGTGGAGGGGGGTAAACCATCAGCTGGAGGTTCATCATTCCATTTTTCTCCCCCTCTTCCCGGCTGTTTTTTAAAACATTTTCCTGATTCACAATATGAGAATATTTGTATAGCTGGGGGAAAAGTAAGTGAGGTATAATGTGGACTGATGCAATGCTGAAGCATAGCATTTAGCACCTGCACAAAAAAAAAAAAAAACTATGCCAGGGCGATGCCACCACTTCCAAGATGGCTGCTGCTGGAGGCGTACTCAGTGGGACCAACCTAGAGAACGACTGTGCTCACCTCCCTAACGGGTGACAAACGTACACCAGCGTCTCAAGTTTACTCCTCAAGCGCAACCTGTCAAATTTTCACAAATAGAATTATTAGCATTTTTATTTAAATGTGAATACATGAATGACTTCAGAAACTCAGCCTGTACAGAGATATCGATCAGAGACATCTAGTGACACCCAGTGGCCACAAGTAAGGATGTTATCGTTTGAAATCACCCCTATCTTTCTGTGACGCAAACCAGTTGCAGCCTCCAGTTCCCAGTCCGGTTCATAATTCAGTACTGCTCAAAGTGAGGCCAGTGGATCTATTCATTCTTCTCTCTTTTAAAATCCACTTTTGTTATGTTTGAGCTGTATTTATAAATATATCAAATTCTAGTTCAAATAAGTACAATACCGTACAGTGAAAGTTGCTTGTCTTGGCAAAATGTCATCGTTAAGAAACATACTAATCATTGGGATAATCACATGATTATTTTTAAATTATATATTATTCAAACTATGAGGATCATTTAGGTCTTTCTTAAAGTTTTGTTAAACAGAAAAATGTTTAAATAATTGTTTCAATGAAGATGCAAAGGAAGTGGGTTCTACAATTGAAAGTTGCATATAATCTGGTCAAACCAGATGTATGGATGTAAAAGACAGCACAAACACAGACAGGTGGCAGGTCTGGGAGGACATTGTGGTCCATTTGTGCATTCATTTCTATGACTTTCCCTCGCTTTAAAACTCTTTGGCATGAAATCAAAATGTAGCAAAGACACAAAGATGTTGATGGCCAAAGATCCTAACAAATACGAAACAAAACTGCTGAATTTGGAATGTACAAAGTTGGTTTGCTCCTTACAATAAAAAATGTAAACCATAAAAGCATAGAGTAGGGCACCATTTATCTTTAAGGAATTCTGATGTAGTAGCTATGACAACTGTATTTGTTTACTATGCGGTAACCAAAGCCAACTTAAAAAGAAGGGATGATATTAATGTATCACATTGATAGGGCTATTTCTTTTTTCTGGGAACAAAGCTCACTGGAGTAACAACAGTTAAGGATTGAGCTGCACAGTTTGCAGGCAAGTTAAAAAATTCTATGACACATGCCTTTCTATGACTATTTTCAAGCATGGAAAGACAGTGACTTTAAAGAAAGAAAAAAAAGCTTGCATGTCATGAAAAGATAAATCAGTAGTCAATTTTTTTTTTTTAAACTGTCGATCCTTCTTTAAGTGTTCCATTCTTAACACCTTTCCTTAAAGAGTGTTATACTTCTCTCCGTGTTTTTTTGTTTCTCCCTCCCTGGGTGTACTTTTGTCAGCAGTTTCTGGTAGCCGCTCTGATAGGGCATGGGAACAGGATCTGATCAGCACTCTCACACCTGTCCAGCATAATGTGCCTTAGTATGTGTTTGTGTTGCTCTCCTACCTCCTTTTTTCTCCTCCTGGCACGGAGATCTTATCATGTCAAGTGAATGCTGTGACAAATGGCTTCCCATGCTTAGCTCAACTGAAGCCCTTATGGAAAGCAGCTGACTCTAGCCCTGGGGGATTCAACCGCTGAAACCGCCAGCTCCATCGCTAGGCAGCAGGCTCTGTTAACTTTTACAGCTCGATCCTTCAATTTTCCATAAAGACTGGAGGCTGGGCAGTTTTAGAAAGTGATGGAGAAACCGAGTGAGCTGGGGGTCCCTGGGACTCAGCCAGTTGACGGATCCTGTCTCTCCATGTAACGACTTATTTATTCATGGATAATTAACTAAGCGTAGTTTCTGGCAGAATGATTAATGCTCTCTGTCATCTGTGCTGTAGAGATGAAACACACTGTATGCCGTCAACTGGCTCTAATGTAACAGTGGCAACGCGAGAGGGCTGTTAAGGGACTTTCTGAAAAAAAACGTCCATTTTCATATCACGTTTCAGATCTTTACATATTCATCTCAGTAAAGCAAGTGAGTCTTTCTTTTCTATTGTCATTCAATATCGCTTGAGTCAGCAAAATCAGTATTTCTGCAATATGCATGGTTTGTATCTCTGACGATATTTCAAATGTTTCTATTGTCAAAGTTGTGTAGTCCTTATTTCGTAATAAATAGACGAGGCATGTTGACTGAGTTGGCATGTAGTTATACTCCATAGCTCCAGCATAACTGCACACAGTGCTACATTCAACAACCACTTGAACGCCTCTTGTGGGGCTACCAGACTTGCACCTGAACCCTGTTGCATGCTGGGTAAAGGAGTTCTAGAGCTTCCTTGCTCATAACATCACAAAAGTCATCGTCCCCAAATGAGTTCCTATCCCAAAATAGTTGCTGGCACTTGATTTTACAAGTCAGCACCTTCTCAGTTCTCCGTACTTGAAATGTGCGATCAAGCAAGTTCTGACATTGAAAATGATAGTCTGACGCCATCTGATGGTTATTTTTGTTAACACACCACAACAAACTGCCATGACTGTAAAAATACATTTCAAATAATTTGTCATCTTCTAGGAAACGTTTAAAAATGCACTATTATCTATTATTTTATTGATTAATATTTGATCTCTCATGCACAATAGTCTTTGTTTGCCATGGACTGAATACTTTTGGCCTCATTCCGATTTTAAAAAAAATTATAAGAATTTACTTGTATCTTGTCATCAAAAAAACTTAACAGTTTTTTTTTTACAGCAAAACTAACATTTATGAAGCAGCAATGTTTTTTTTAAATATCTTTTTGATCAGTTTCATTCGATTGTTTATTTATTTGCAATCCACTTAGGTTTTAACATTATGCCAAAATCTACATGTTAATATCCATTTTTACTAAACACAGGACTTTTACAAAAACAGTGTAATGGCAGAAATGTGACTTTGGAGTTCAACTTATATAAAAGGCATTCTGCACAGATTGTGGTAAAATTAATTAAAAAATACTTGTCAGCATGGAGTGTTGGGGTATCCTCACTGGGTAAGAACATATCTGTGCATGTGAGTAGTTTGAGCTGTATATCATTTCCTTTAACATTTAAAATAAAGTGATCCATATCACTTTTTTTGTATTTACACATTTCCAAAGGAACTTATACTCAGTTGAAAGGAGAAATGTAATTTTATCATGGGGGAAGATTTCCTGCAAAGGAGAAATTCATAATTGTATTACAACTACCATTGGTGCAATAAATTTAATTCAATTCCTTAGAGACAGATAAAAACACAATCCGGTTCGAAACACTTTATTTACACAAAGGCCTTACATTCTTACACACATATTGCTCTACAACTTTGATGCACATCGTTGCTCTCTCCTGGGTTCAATGGCTGGTCATGTTCACTTCATTCTTCCTCATCTGGAACACGCTTTGGCTGTTGATGATAAAGTTTTATTTTCATGATATGCTGAAATATATTTCTACATTTTTTGTATTGCAATGGTAAAAATAAGCTTATTTTAACTTGTTGATATACATGTTTCCTCAAAACCAAAAGGTGTCACTATAAATCCATTTTGTAGTGAGTGCAGCTGCAGCCTTACCTTGGGTTTGCCACAGTTTCTGATTCTGTTGCCTGAAAAGAGATGAGGATTGTGTTCATTTCGAACACATGCACATAGCCAGTATTTCTGCCACATATGGCACAAGCCCACTATGGTTACACATTCATGCATTGATCACATGTTTAGCTGTTCTATCTGTGTGTGTCACTTCTATTTTCAAGCCCTAATATACAGACCCATGCAAACACAAAGCACACACATACAGAGAGTACTCCAATAGCTTACCAAGCAACAGCACGAAGGAAAGGAACACAACAACTCCGGCAAAGGTCAGACCTCCAATACGTAGTGTTTCATAGTCTGTCAATTCAAATAGAACATTATAACCAAGTTGTTGCTGTTAATTATGATTTTTGATATGCTCCATATATTGCTACTATCCATATATTGTACTTTTGCATTACACACAATTTCACCATTTTACTTAGTTTCTATTAGTTGTTTTTCCTTCAGATCTCTTTTTCTTAGTTTGTGTTTTTCACCTGTTATACCTCTATACACCATAATAACCATCAAGGTTTTCTTGCAGAGACTGCATTTCTTCTGGCAGATTGAGGTACTGTTTCATATCATCAGATACTCAATTAAAGAGGTAGTTACTCACCATATACAAAGTCTGCATCATAGTCAGTGATACCATCTGGGGAGAGACAGGGGAGGGAAGGAAGTAGAAATTCGGAAGAAACCTCAATGCAGGCACATATTTGCTTTTGTCTCAAGATGTATATTTATGGGTAAGGTTCATACTGCTTGTTTTAGAGTAGATTATTAATTTCAATAAATACAAAGACCCACTGTTTAACTGTGTGACAACTAAGGAACTGGGCTATAATCAGCATTTTTAAAAATATTCTTTAAAAAGGTTTTCATTTCTTATAATTGTAGGCTGATTCATATATCAACCTTGTAAATGGTTTGCCTCTGCTGGTGTTCCTTCCATGGTTGTTATTTAACTTGCAATAAAACTTTGCTGCATGAGAGACATTAGCGCCGCAAAGATTTTGTCAGTGCAGAAAACAATCCTACATGACATGTTTTCATTCACTGTCAAGATGCCAAGGAAATGTGAATAACATATGTTAATCTGAGATGAATTTTATTTATATTACCCTGTAAGAGGTTAACACTTCAAATTAGAGGAAAACAAAGATGACCTTGAAAGTGTGACTGCATTAATATGGTGTCATGTTAAAGTTTTTTCTTTTTATCAAGATTCTGAAGCTCAGTTCAGCTTACCTTTGGAGGAAGACATGTTGCCGCGTCTATGTGTGTATTCACCTCACAAAACTGAAGGACACAATAGAGACAGTTGACAAAAGGCCAGTGATATATTCAAATCCATTTATAGTGTTCCATTAACAAATGTTGCTTTAAATAATTCAGTGGAGACCTTTGAGGTATACACCATCAGTTCTGACATGTACAGGCTAAATTTGTATTTTTTCAAACTAAATGAGAGAATTGTAGAAGCTCATTTACTTCTTTGTTTTAGATCAGAGGTCACTGAAAGACTTGGGAACTCCATACTACATGTCCAGACAAATAGGCTCATTTGGTTGCACACAGGAGTATCAATGTTTTCCCTGATCTACAATGGAAATTCTTAGCGGCTAATGTTGTTATTGATCCTCTTTCCCCACTTCTTCAGCCCTCATTCCCTCACCACATACAAGCACAGACAGGTTTCTTATTTGATCAACACGATCTGAACTGAAATCATTACCTCACACTGATTAAAAGACCAAGATTTCCCTCGCTGTGTCCATTTTGTTCAAGCACACCACTGTGAATTGTGAACTTTCAATTCTTTCATCAATTATGGTCTCGGCCTTTTCACTGCCCCACTGAGCACAAGGGCTTACAGGGAAGTTACTCATTAATGTATTATAGCTCAGCTATCCATTAACCTTCAACCTTGAGTAGTGTGATCAAGGTTAGAAATGTAGCATGAAATAGTCGCAACGGTGACATGTGCCCACCCCTACAGCGATGTTTGGCATGCTGAAAGCCATCATCATTGCAATATAATTTTAAAAAGGTATGGAAAACATCTTGCAAATATCCTTTTCGTCATAATTAGTTGTTAAGTGAGCTATACAAACACTTGGTTTGTAAGAAAAAAATAGATTTCCTCACACACATGCTGGTAAGCATTTTTACACAGAAATTCTCATGTGCTAAAAGGCAAATGACCCAAAACACTGAATAGATGTACAGTGGTAATCCTACAGTTACAGTTCATGCCAATAGGTAGGCATCATAACTGGATACATCAAATTTAAAAAAATTGATGCAAGCAACGAATAAAAACTCACCTGAATCTGCTGAAAACTGTTTCACCTCTGTTCAGGTGTTGCTGGTAGCGTGGTGTGCAACCAAAATGCCCAGCCCAAAGATCCACCCTCTCACACTCAGACACAAGTTATCCACGCCTCCTGCCATTCTTCAGTCCAGCAGCTCAGTTACATATTGACAATTTCATGTCATTAGTGCCGATAAAGAGAAGAAACATTCAACCTTTGGAGTCATAGCATAAAAAAGGCAGCCATGCAGGAGAAGAAGTCACTTCCTGAAGCCTAGTCCCATAGCCACTGCTGGCAGCCTAACAACCTTGACTGACATTGATACATTTTTCTAAGATTAAATTCATGTGTTGCTCGAGGGCTGGGTATAAAATAATGTGTTCAGGCCAAAACGCTCCCAGAGGAATAGTGGATTCTGCTCTATTTCTACTTAAGATTATAATACATTTTCTATAAATTAACAAACGTCAAGAAACAATCTTTTTAAACACATTTTAATTTATGCCAAAAGCACAACAGGCTGTTACACAACAAGGCCTCATGCGTGGAATGTATGTTCACATGTACAGCAGTCAGAATCTAAACAGTTAAAGTTAGAGCTGAAGGCAGATTCACAAGGAATGTTGGATTTATTTGGCTTACATTGTCCTGCTATCAGTTCAGTCTGACAGAAATATAATATCAATTCAAGATCTCGCCTCTATCAAATCAGCACCCAGGCTTTGTCTCTCTATCAGAAAATCTTTGTTATTAAGAACATCTTTGTTATTCTTAACATAGCAACATAAGAAAGAAAATTAAAAAATTTAATAACCAAACAACAAAATAAAGAAAGTTACCCCAACCTCACAGACTTATGCCAGTAGTGAGTGTGAGACGGGAAGGTAATCATAGCCTTCTAAAGAGTAATTAATTTTGAGGGGGCCAGTGATGCAGCAGTAGAGCAGAAATGCAGAGAAAAAGGCAGTGAGACAGCTGATGTGGGGGCTCTCTCCACCTCAGATGGTAAAACACTGTGGTGGAGGAGCCCATGTTGGTACCTGCAAACTACTCACATGCTCACTCAGAGAGCTGTGGCAGCTGAGATTGTCTCATACAAGGTTCATCACATCTACATGAAGAGATACACACGCACCTGTGATGGGTACACAGTTAAACATATACACGATATACATGCACATAAACAATAGCATCTATGTGTGCACCCAAACAACACACAACCATTCAAACATCAATGTGAATGGAAGACATGTAACAACAGGTCTCATATACGAGCTATCTATATTTATATTTTCAAACGTGACAAATATTACCCAGGACAAGAAACAAAACAAAGGACAAATTGACAAATCCTGTAACCTTAAGTGAATCAATACGTGTACAAAAAGAACAGCAGACCCCACACCATTCAAAAATGTTTCTAGGATATCAAAGACAATCTTTTGTCAATGAGAATCTGTCACAAAAAGGCACAAGAAGACAACAGCACAAAGTTACTGGCATACTCACAACAAATAAACAACTAACACAAGATCTATGTACACATTATACCCCTAAATATACTTCCTTTCTTACCCTGTCTCATAACCAGTTACAATAATCTTCAGTTACATCAGTATTATTAAAGTGGCTAAATATCCTAAAAACTGGTCATCATTTCAGAGGGGGATCGCGGTCCTGTGACACCGTTTCAGTTCTCTGCTGGAGTCTCTTTGGCAGCTGCTGCAGCTGAAACAAAAAGTGGAGTTTTAGTTTAAACCGAAACGCAAGTCCTCCAACTGCAATTGTCACGTAAGTTGTTTTTTTATATCCTTCAATCGCAACTACGGAAAAAAGGCTTCAAACAGCCATGTCTGCAAAATGTATTTCCAGGTTGTGCCAGTCATTTCTTCAGCAAAAAACTCCATGTAGAACAGAGCAAAAACAATCCTAAAAACCAGAGTAAAGCATGGTTCTCCAAGGATCACAGAGGTGAATAAAACTCATCTTACCCTTGGAGACGATCAGATTCTCCTCCTGTACCTCTTCAGTCCCGGGGGCCCTGTGGAGAGAATCCACAGGTTGTCATAGTAACTAAATCATGCCATACGAGTAAAAACACATTGTTTGTTTGTTTGTTTTTTTCGATCAGAGAAGGGCAAAAGCATACCTGGGCTTCTGGTTGATGCTGCAGCGACATCGCCGACCTAAAAACATGCAAAAACAGTTTACTGTGAAGCTCAAAGGTTGAAGCAGATATAAGTAATTAATTCATCAGTGCTGACAGAAACTGACAAGATAAAACTGAGTACAAACATGCCGTCAAATAACACTGCAGCTATTTTAGTAGAAAATAAATTAACTGATCTTCAGAAGGATGTAATAGATCGAAATAATATGTAATAGAAAATTACATGTAGTGCTGGCACAGGTTCACTTACTAAGGATTAAGAGAATGCCCAGAGTGAACAGAACCACAGCAAGTACCAACCCTCCAATCCTTAAACTCTCGTAGTCTGTAAACATAAAAACAGTTTTTGCGTTGAGGATACTGATTATATTAACATTGATGTATTCACGTATACAATTTGGATGTTTTCAGAGATATTCTAAAACTTACCGTAAATAAAAGGATTTTCAACTATTGCTTTGTCATCTGTGAACATACAGAAAAGAAGTGCATCTCCACTTAAATGATTTAGTCCAATTTTTTGAAAGAATGATATTTTAATGTTTCTATTCTGAAATTGATTAATGGTTTTTGGGCATTTTATAACAAATTCATTCTCTAATAATAGAACCTTGATAATACAACCATCCCAATTTTAATGTGAGCATGCATCATTTCTGGACAATAGGGTTCCAAATTACAACAACGTATAACTGCAATGCAACGTATAACTTATTAAAGACTTTCTTAAAAAAATGAACATCAGGTGTTATTCCATCAATAAAAACGTCTTTCTGTTTGGACACTGTTTGCTGTAGTACAGCAATCCCTGCAGGGTTGAGGTCAAATCCAATGCATCCATCGATTGAATTGTTCATATTAGACCCACCAGAGACCTGATGGAAGCACTCACCCTTTGCACTGGGGTCTGTTTCAGCTGACAGGCAACCAAAGAGAGGAAAAGGTTAGAGTCAAAAAATGCAAGGACAAAGAACAGTGGGGAGGAAATGAGTTGGTTTATCTACGAAAACATTATCCATTTATTACCAGATAAGCTATCATTTTTGTAGCTTCAGATGGTGTTGTATGCCGTAAAGAAGCCTAACACACAGTCAGTGTCACAGCCAGCCCACACAAGCCTTTAAGTGGTAATTGCCATTTTGTTACAGGTCACGCCCAGTGGGGGGAAATTTGTGAATTACTTTCTGCCACAATACCGCCTCCTTTCGTACAAATGCTGGATGTGCAGACTGGTATGTGTTATGAATGTGGATAGGAGTGTGTGTTTCATGAGTAGAGGGGTACTTACCAGCCACGCATACCAGGAGTGAAGAGAGGAAGAGCAAAACAGTTTCCATGGTAACTGCTGACTCAGAGTAAAAGAAAAAAGAGGTAAGGACGCAGACAATGAATGAAACATAGAAAAAAATCCAGTGATAGAGGTAAATACACTACTCTGCAGACTGATACATAAACAATAACATTGATCAAATAGTTTATGTTCCCTGTGAGATTATTACCACCTAACAACCATTGTTGTGAGCTCTGTAGCCAAACTGATGTTGAAATGAAGAGGAAAAAATGCTCTCCTTTATCTTGTTCAGGAATCCATGTTCAGAGTCATACATGCTCTCTTTTTCCTGGCAGAAAATATTCTCTCCTCCCTGTGGAAATCACATAACCTTGGCCTATTTTCAACTAGGCCGTTCAGTGTACACACACCAATTATGTCTCCCAAAAAATGTGAAAGGAATCAACGACTGGCAATTATATCCAAATCTTAATAGATTTTTTAAGCTGAATTTATTGGCAGTTTAGTTGTCATTCTATGATATCAATAAACCAAAACAAAAGGGTGATAAGGATATTTTTTCTAAGTTTTCAGTGAATTTGAAATAGATGTGCTTTGTTTAAAAGTGTATTGAAAACTACATTTTACAGTGTGATCATTAATCCATTAAGAGCGCAATTTTTTCATGCAATTCATTCAGTCCCAGAGCTACTTGAGAATGGTAAACAGGCCACGTGCAAAATTTTATTTTTTCTAAGCATTTGACAGTACAGATTGCCCAAATCCATTTGGGTTCATATGCCCATCTGGCTTTTGCCTGTCTCCAGTTGCATTAGTGCTCCATTATAGCTATTAGGAGACATTTCAAAGAGCCTGTAGCTGCACTGATACAGTCTCAATATTTCCCCTTTGTACATTTTGTTTCTTTCGTCCCTGACCTGGGTTGACATCTGAGTAAGATTTGATTGCATTGTTCTTCTTTTCTTGTTTCTGACCCCTTTAAGCAAACCTTGATGCAACAAGGATTGTGTAACTTAATTATCTCCCTGTGTTGTTGCTATGCTTAATACACTGTCAATGTCAATGCAGATCCAGTTAAAGTACAGAAATATTATATATGTGACAAGCACTTAACAATCAGGACATCAATGTATATTTTGGCAAAAAATCTCTGAGCAGATAAATAAGATGACCAATGCAGATAAAACAGATTATCTGGGAATGTTACTAACACTATAACGCTTGTACTTAATAGCCTTGCAAATCTATATTCTATTTGATTAACAGATTAGTTTAAATTGTTCTCCTGTCTTGTTTTCACAAAAATGCTGCTCAGCATTACTATAGGGATCAAATATTCCATGATGAGCTATGAGAGGAGGATGTCTGAAGGAAAGATCAAGCCTGCCATGAAATACATGAACTTTGGTGAAGATAATAATCATGATTAGAATTGCTTCCTGTTGAAAGTCATTATAGAGGGTATATGGGGAACTGCTATAAGAAAATGGATGGAATCACATTGAAAGATTTTAGTCCAATTGTTCTGTTTGCATTACAACTCACCATGCTGTGTATGAATACATTTCATACACAATACAGTACATTTTGACCAACATTTATAGTAGCTTTAGCTGTAAAGATCAGCCTAACAAGTTAGAGAGCAAACATTTAACTTCCTGTTGCCATCTGTATTCATTTAATGTTAGTGTTCTCAGTGTTAGCTATTTTTTTTCAAACCACACGAAGCTGCTCCACCTAAATTACACTTAAAACACACAGGATTGATTCACCTTAAAGTTAAAGAATGTCCTAAAGATCAAATCTAGTGAAAATTGTGTATTTTATTACTATAACTTGTTAAAAAAACATGTTAGGATTTTTATTTAATGTTCTGTGGTGGATCACTACTCTGTCCAGCACAGTGATGTGGTGGTTTGCAGTCTTATTTTGAATTCCAGGTGGGGGCCTCTGTGTGGCGTTGGCATGTTCTTCTCCTTGTATCTGTGGGTTCTCTCTGGGTACTGTGGCTCCAACCATCCAAACTGCATGTTGTGCTAAATAAGGACTCAAAATTGGCCTTGGGAGTGAGTGTGAATGAGCATGGTGGGACATATAGCAACATATGGATACTTGAAGGGTGCAAATACAACTTTAGGGACCGAATACAAATCTTACAAATGATTGACCAGTTTATTTTGAAACTAGTTTAGAAGAGAAACATGAATGGTTGTGTTTCTCCAATGAAAATCATTCAGACTTTTGCAGACTGACACTAATAAAGGAAGGTGCTGTTTGTGGCTGGCATTTCCTTCCTTTTGCATAATACATGGCAATGTGATTGACACTTCAACAGTCCTCACCGTCGTCTGTTTTGTTTCAATGTCAAGCTCTTGAGCCAGAACTCCTTTTATCTTATTCATGCCTTTCACAAAAAGCACACATCTCACACAAAAAAAGGTAGATTGGGTAACTGAATTTGAGGACAACTGAAAAATCTTTCTTTCGTCATGTCTGTCATTTTTCTTTTTTTTCTTTCTATTTTCCTTTTATTCTTTTGGTCGAGACAATGACAGGGCAAGTTGAAAAGCAGTACAGATGGAAGACAAGGAGCCAGGGAGCAACATTGTCTGGGAGCACAGGAAAAGGGCATAGAAACGCAGAGGGGGAGAAAAAAAGGTTACACTTTCAGCATTCAAAAGCCTTAAAACGACAGAGAAAAGCCAAGGAATTTTTTTCAAAGGAATACTAACATTTATCGATGGGAGCAATGGCATGACGAAGTATGCAATAGGAGTAGTGTTTCCAGTAGTGTAAATGGCTCATTAAAACAGAATGGAGTCAAGCTTTAATATTGAACTCTTTAATAAGGCAAATGTTTCTGACATGCTTTAGATAAGCGTGACACACGTATAGCTGTAATGGATTGTGAATACAACAAGGTCATTCCAGACACTGGAAGGACAGTCTGCTCCCACTGTATTTACATTTTTACTGGGGACCACACCCCAACAACATCTTTAGTTGTTTCCTCGGTGGTACAGTGTACTCAGACACAGATATGATGTGACACTATGATACAATGTGACAGAGGGTGACCTCTGTTGTATAATGTGTAGGCTAAGATTTTGAAGCCAAAATAAATAAATAAAAATACAAACAAATCCAAGTGTCTATTGTAATACGTGGTCCACATTGCATCGTCTATCAAATGCAGGTCAGCTAAATGGGTTGCGCCGCAGGTGTCCATAACCTACGTGAAATTACAGGTCCTCATATAACTAGCATAATAACGATGTTACATCACCATGGCAACACTGTGCGTCGTTCTATAGTGTCCAGTTATCGCCATGGTAACTGTCTCCAACTGAAATTTCTGGCGCCGAATGAGAAATGGCTCTCAGTGATGGGTTAATGTGCAAAACACGAGGACAATGACAGCTACAAACCATTTAACATAAAGAATGATAGGCGTGGTGCACAGTGGCCGTCTGAAATTCTGTTTTTTTTTTCTTTGACAGGCTTTTTCTCATTCAATAAAGACGTCACTATCGGCAATTGGGAATTCACTGGCAGTTGTCTGTTCAACTTGATGCCAGACAAAACACCAACCTTAATAAAGAACGCAGTGACAAATCCTAATTGATGCAAAACAGGAGCGTCAGGCGCAACCTGACACTGTCACATAAAGCACCAGTGAAGGCAGTAAATGTTCATCCATGTCTAACGTCTGCATTTTAAAGCACTTTTTTTTCTCCTTCAACCTGTGGATCATTTTATGTAGCACGAAGCAAAGCAGATTGGATTTATTTTCCATTCCCAATAACCGTGTCACTGATAATAACAGTCGAATTAGATTCAATATTGTGTTCAATTCAAGGAATCGCGACGCAGTTAAATAAAAATCAGATAATCACGCACTGAGCCGTGTTTGCACGCACGCTGCACCTCGTAACCGGTGCCAACAGACACACCCTCATCATGAGCATGGTAGGGTAAGTAACGACAAGCAATATTAATGTCTAATATACCAATAGCACAATCTAAAACACAAAATATGCGCTTATCAACTCACCCTTTGTTTCACCAGTAGACATTTGGCCAACAAACTATCCACGCTCAGGAAAATATGTCTCCACGTCTCATAGATTTAGATGAAATAATTCTCATCTGTCAATATGTTGTCCCTGTCAGTGTACTTCTGCAGGGGGAAGGGAGGTGATGGGGAACAGTGTGGCTCCAGGAGTGACTTCTTAATCAGTGCGTTGAATCCTCTTTGTGGCTCCGGTTTTTCTCTCTCTCCTTCTGTGCACACACCCTCCACAGATGGGAATTATGTCCACACATGAATAAAATCTAACAAAGATTTTTGCGATTTTTATTATTATTGCACAATGTATAATTCTCTTCAACTCCATACACGTAGGTCAAACTATTGATTTATGTACGTGAACAAAAGCAAAAGAATACATACGTGGCTTATTATGTAAGAGGGTAAACTTCTGAAAATATTTGGTTTAAATCACACTGTAAGTATAGGTGGATGTTTAGGTGCCAGTAGCTAATAAAGTGTGTAAAGTATCTTCTTCTCTCTCATAAAGCATTGAAAACAGAAGATACTCAGAAAAAGAACGCATATGATGAATCAGAAATGTAAAGGTTTTTACCCTTACATTAATCACAAAGATCACAGTTTATCTGATGGTGTGTCATTGACTCAAATTGGATAAAGCAAGAGAGACGTAAGTATCTTTTAAGCTCAGTAAACGAACGAACGAACGTTCATCCTAGTATGAGGAGAAAACCAAGAAACAAAAAATACACAATCAAATCCCAAACACAAGACAAAGCTCAGTGCATGAATATGGTTTTTATAATGTTTAGCGTTATATACTGCATATAAAACAAAATTATTTCTGTGCAACCTGTACGTTTGTCCATGCTTCAGTTCCACCATATACATTCTTCTGTCAGCAGTGTGTCGTCATGGATTCATTCTTCCTTGTGAAAGACTGCTCATCTATCAATCCATGATTACTTCATAAAACAGTCTTTATTGGGGAAGATGTGAATCAAAACGCCAGTAGGAGAGGAGATGAAATCAAGGTCTCTCTAGCTGCAGGAGACACCAGAAAGGTTCGTAAGTCCCAAACTGGACAGGCTTTTCCAATAACATGCTTCTGGAAAATGTTATTAATTTGACTTTAATCATTCTTACCTGCATAGTGCGATGGATCCAGGTCAGAAGTTGACTGACTTTGGCATAAACTCCCGGTTTGTTTCTTCTACCACAGCCAACTCCCCAGCTCGTGATCCCCACCACGTACCAGCGGCTCTCTCCTTTACACACCAGAGGTCCGCCGCTGTCCCCCTGAGCCAGCACCGATCATAATTATTCAGCAAAAGAAATACTTTCAAATTTGATAAGATGTTCCAAACAGAGGTAATTCATCACTGTATAACTCTTGTGATATCGACTGCCGACCTGACAGGAGTCTTTGCCCCCCTCCAAGTTTCCAGCGCAGAGCATGTTCTTGGTCACTGCACCATCATACACACTCCGACTGTTACACACTGTTGTGTCAATGAGGTCCACGGTCACTTCCATAAGATCCTTGGAGACCGTCCCTTTTTCAAGAATGTTCAAATAGAAGCAAAGCATAAATTTGCCATCAATCTTTAAGATAGAAAGTTGGAAAGTGACATGAATTTCATTGTCACATGTGGATTTTAACTGTTTGAAAGGCACAGTTTCAGTCGCAGGGTCCACAGGTGGGAATGGCTGTGATACAACCTAGGGAAGATGGACCATGCTGCATCTTGACTACTAGTGAAGCAATACGTAAGACCCCATCTTCACATTTTGAAATGAATGGCTTTCTTTAACCATCTTCCCTGTCCAGAATGTTTATGGTCCTTAAATGTGTGTATCTTTTCTTAGAGATGCAGGTTAACTGCTCAGTCTTGGCCTGAAGGGTCAGCTGTCCTTGTGCCATGCACTTGTGGAGCTGTTTGGTCTCTCCTCACTGCACTACAGCATGATGTGCTGTTTTTGTTTGGGTGTTTTGTCCTTGGGGTGCCCAGCCTCTCTCTGAATGGGTTGATGGGTTTAATGTGCACTGAGATGCCATGTTTAGAGAAAATCTTTGAGAGTTTCTCGGATGTTCCCACTATTCTTGGACAGTGATTTTTGGTCTAGACGTGTTTGCTCGTTTTTACAAAAGCCCTACTGACATTTCCACAGCTTTGAATTGCTTTCTTCAAGTGTTGATGTTTCCCTCCACTGTTGATGAGGTGTTCTGATGACCCCCAGCGTGTGCTTTTGCAGATGAAGTCATTAAAAAAGTAGGTACCGATCTGCTTGTGTGGTATTCTTGTAATTGTCTGTGTTAAACATCCATGACCTGGATGACTGAACCACAGATTAATTATTCAGCAATGTTCCTTTAAAGGGTTTTATGTGTATTATTGTTTTCAGCCTCCCTGTTACTTATCTAATGATTATCTGCCTTATTGCAGTTATTTTCACAAACGTGCTTGTCTGTTCTTATGATTGGAGTGAGCAAAATACACGTGTGTGCTCCCATTTGGTCTCACTTCAAAATCCACTATAGACTTTACCTTGACAAGCACATTCAGCTGTATATAAAAGAAGGAACATGCACAAAAGAGGTCAACAATTAATCTGTATTATAAACTATCGTTTTAATTTCTGAAGGACCCCTTCATTCCACCTACCTGAGCCTGCCTCAGTGGTTCCAAAGCCAGAAGTCCAGCATTTCGTTCCCTGGATAAACTGCTGGTTTAAAGCTGGCAGACAGGCTGGTTGAACTTTATCTAAAATACACAAAAACATAAGTTTCACCACTGAAAGTCCCAGTCCTACACGTTAGGTTTTCTCATCACTGACACAGGCCGAATTTTTTTCATTGTGTTTAACTGACAACCTGTTCATATTTTTTATTTCACTCTGAACATATTCAATTCTTATATCCAAATATAAAATCCAATCTGTTTATAAGAGTCTGCGCAGCGTGAATACAACTACAGATTTCTTTCAGATCATTATGTAACTTGCTATCGCTTTCTCCATCATCAGATGAATAAAAAAAACTGATATTTTATACGATTACAAAAAAAAAAATCCCCCGAGCAGGTAGGTTGGAGGTTTAACACCTCGTCAGCCCTAAGGAGGATTATAGAATGTAACATTATGTTTTTTCCCAGAGCAGCATTGTACATTGTATGATCAACTTGTGTTTGATGCTGGTTACTCTCACTTTATGAAGTCTGCTTTAAATACAAGTATTACATTTTGCTTCCTGTGGTCAAGCCTAAAAATGAGAGATTCTGACAAGTAGGAGGTCTGACCATCTAAGAAATGCCATTTTACTTTCAGAAAAAAATTATCCAAAAAAGTACAGGTATTGGAAGTGGTCAAGGTGCATATACCCTGTACTTACTAATGTTATATAGTATAATATAGACTTTATATAAAGTTTATTATGTTTCAAACCAATTAAAGGTCCTACATAAAAAAATCATCCCTCATGGATCAGACCTATTGTTTAGTCAAAATAATGGAATTGTAGCTGTAGTCAGAATGACTGAAAATATTTCACTAACCAGTAAAAGTAACTGGAGATGTAAGTTTGAGTAGAGCAATGTCTTGGTCATTTGTTTTGCTGTTGTAGTTCTCATTGAGAAGGATCTTCTTAACCAGGTAAGGCTGAGGTAATCCATCTAAAGATACAAATCCCCCGTACGCTTTCCAGTTCCCTGGAGAGAGAGCCGCCGAGCTGGCACAGTGTTACAGAGATATACTGTTTAATGTAAGGAAACGAACCGGTACCATTTCAATTCAACACCACATACCACATTAAAACATAAGTAAAATGTCAAGTTTATCAGTAATTTTCAGGTCATTCTACCCTCTAAACTCTCACGCTTTTTGTGTCAGTTACCTTGGAAAACAATGGGCAGCGGACAGCACAAAATCTGGGGAGATCAGAACTCCTCCACAGACGTGGCTTCCTCTGTAGTGAAGCGATACTTGCCACGGCCACTGTCCCTCCTTAGCTACGCTGCCCCCAATGATCCTGGATGTCGACTGCTGCTTACCACAGTCTAGGAAGAAGAGTTATTACACACTGTCATTAAATCAGTAGTGATCCCGTGACGTCCTTCATTAACAAATTATTAGAATGTTGTGGCAGGAATATTGAATTACTCATCGTACCTGCCTGTAAGTATATTTAATGTGTATATAATTAAGTCTGTAAAAGTCCCTAAGAGTAATGAATGAGCCCAAATTTGGCAGTTTTGATGTTTGCCACATAAGAGGTGAGCCAAGGGGTGGATGCAAGGAGAGTTAAAATTTACTGTTCCACATTAGTGGCAGTAGCATTAGACAAGAGAATAGCTTTTAAAGTAAGAAGTATATCACACAGCATGGCAACCAAAATAATAGCTTCAATAGCACCTTTACACAATTATAAGTCACATGGACTTCACAGTATTGCATTTTCAGCCTATATAGTCATTTCTGCAAAAGCTTGTCTGAATGTTAAAAAAAAAAACATTTGTGTTTTGTTTTTTATGGCAACAGATGGATGGTGTGAATTTGTTTGCACCATGTATATGAGGCAGAGTCACAGTGAGAGAAAGAAAATACAGGCTTGTGTATGACACATGACTGCAAGAACAGATGGAGGCTCCTTACCCACACACTGCAGGGAGACAGTCTCCTGATTTGGACAGGAAGAACTGGAAAAAGCATGTCATTTAACATAAGTGCTTGCAGCTAAGCAAGATATTTCATATGATGAAAAAACGAGGCTCTGCACCTGACATTTACCAGACCCTGGATAGGGGAAGATGATTTGCTGGTCAGTGTTAAAGCTGTTGTCTGCTGAGATTGAATTCCTTTGCTCGTATAAGATCTAGAGAGAGAAAGAAAGAAAGAAAGAAAGAAAGAAAGAAAGAAAGAAAGAAAGA
>CAJRST010037777.1:7203966-7222822 GCA_907169785.1 Menidia menidia
AAGAAAGAAAGAAAGAAAGAAAGAAAGAAAGAAAGAAAGAAAGAAAGGAAAGCAACAAATAAAGAAAGAATAGAGATAAACTATTACATAAAGAGACAATTTTGTCAAATCAATGCTTAATTTTGTCTGGAAACTCATTATGGTTTTGTTACACTGACACACCTCAGCAGAATCTGCAAACAGTAAATCAAAGCTCAATCATATGGCTGCGGGTGAGGAGAAAAAATAAATAAAATCTCTTTCAAGAAATCCGCACAATCACTGAATAAAGTTGAAAAAGGAAATAAGCATCAGTAATGCTGTGGTGCTGACAGAACACGGTTCTCAGCACTTAACACTTAAGCCAGAAAATTATTGTACATACGAGGTTCAGGGTAGGTTATATCTGAGAAATTATGTGAGTGAATATGGTAAGTCTTTACCGTCTGAATCCAAGCTGAGAGCACACTTGATCAGCATAGCTGTCATCCCAGCCTTTGTAACACACAGGAAGGAATCGGCCATCTTGAGCTGTCCTGACCTGCAGATCGTTGTCCCGACCAAACCTCACTGGGAAGATATATATAGAGAGAGGAAAGATTTGAACCCATTAGCTGACAGGAGATGATAATGTAAGAGAAAATGAAAAGATATATATATAAGATTCCCCTTGGAAGCACTAATCCTAACAACAACAACAAATCCTAACACTTTATGTAGCGCCGTGATTTATAGTGTTTGTTGAATATTCAAGTTACAGTTTTTTGTTATCATGTCAGCATAATTGACAGAAATAACACATGATCAGTTACAGCTGACACAAATGCACAGGACCAGGTGCTTTTTACATGAGTTAGCATTTATGCTTGACGGCTTGAATTTTTCACTTGTGCTTTAACCCTCTTAAAAGAACACCACAAGCTGTTTTCTAATCACTTGTTGAAGATTTCTGTCGCTGTTTAATAAATGTTTTTCATATTTCAAGAAATATTTTTAATATCTATGCACGTTACAAAATGCCCCCTATTGCTCCCTATTATGTGGAACCAGCAGGTCGTTGGTTCTACACAAATTTAATCCACAATTTGCAATCATAAAGACAGAAAACCTGCCATTGCAACAATATGTGATCAATTAAAACAATACCTCATCATCTAATTCATTGCTAAAAACTTCCCCAGAATAATTCCCACATTATATTATTTCCAAGAGCAAGCCTATATAGTCATGAAAACTAAACATCTAACAGCAGCTTTCTTCCATTTGGCTGTTCTGCATTTGCCAAGGAATCATAATGGTCTAGCCTCATATACCAACTACATTCTTATGAAGCCTATGCGTGCATGCATTTACTTACCACAATCTGTTTCATCGGTACCCAGTTGGCAGTTTCTTATCGCGTCACATTGGACAGTGTTGTTCGAACAGTTGTCATATTCTGGCAAAGGGGTATCTCCACCACCTTCAGTCTCATCAACCTTTTCCCCTGAGAAGTTTGTCGTTGCTGTTCTGGTGCCATAACGAACTGTAGATAGTAATGGAAGTAAGAAGGCATACAGAGTACCTTTCTTAATGTAGCTCGAAAAAAACAAATTTATAAAAATTAAGGGGAGTAACAGTCTCTTTATTTGTCAAGTTACATCCCAAAAACAAGCCCTGAAAATGTTTAACTGTCCAAAGCTCAATCAATTTATAACTCATAATATCTGATACAAAACTTTTTGCACAATTTAAGGGAAACAAAAAACAAAGAATGTATAATAAACTTTTAACTTAAAAAATCTTTAGACTTTAGCATCTGGACTTTTCACCTGCTGACTTATACAGGCATATGAAGCTTTATGTACCCTATTGAAATGAAAGTTAGCATGGTATTTCAACCATGAAGGGAAATACAACAAACCATATGCAAGTCTTGGCAACTTAAATACAATTTTATAAAGTCTAGAAACGTACTGGTAAAATCAGTGCAACCAGAATTTACAGAGATATTCTCCTCACGTTACTGTGGCAGTCTAAAGAACAGATTAGACTGGGAAATCCACTTCAGTAGTTAGAAAAAAATTTACCTCCTAACCAAATGGCCACTCCCAGGACTGCAAGCAACAGCACAGCCGCCCCTGAACCCCTGTAACACTGCGCATTACTTTCGCAGCAATTTTTTTTCTTTCTGGGAGCTAGACAGAGAAAGAATAGAAACGCGCATAAGGAAAACCTACAAAGCTTGCGCACTGATATTCATTTTGTTACGGGACGTACGGCTATCACTTACGTGGGATGGCCTGTGTGATTGGAGGGTTTGCCACATACGGTGCATACTGAGGGATGTAATGAGGTCTGGTTGGGACAGCCAGGCCAGAGCCATGTATTACCTGACCTCCATAAGGCCCATGGGGAAGTTGAGTGTGCACAGCAACAGATGAATAAGGAGGAGGAGGGGAGTCCTGAGATGGAGAGACAGGGAGCAAGTTAATCATTTTTGATAAAATGAAATCCATCGTCATCCATCATTGTGTCATTTATTCTTTGAAACAAGCTAACTTGCTGTATACAGGTACAATAACATGGTTAGATAGACAAAAGGCAGAGAGGTAAATCACTTGCATGTTTGCTGTTGCCAAGATAGTTATGTGAAACTCATTGCACTTTTGTTTTACTCTTCTACATTCCATGTAGAAGAGACCATTCAATCTAGGTTTAAGTCAAACTGGAGGAACCAGCTTGGTACGCGAAGACAATTAAAATTATGTATCCCGGAAAATGTCTTCAAAGCTCAATTAAAAAGTCAATTTCCTTATGTTTCAGCCCTGTACTTCTCAGTTATTTCTTACACAAAGTTTAGAGTAGCTTTATTGGGTATCTAAGGCAAATAAGTTCAACAGTACTTGGAGTTTTTGGTAAAGTAGGTCAACACTTGCCTCAATATCAATAGTGATAAGGAGAATTAAATCAACTAATGGTGAGGTTTTCATGATAGTGATGCAATTGCTCTACCATGCAGTCATTGGGAAAGGTTGTCAAACACACAATATGTTACTGAGATTTTATTCATTTAAAAAACACAAGTTTTATACACTGTATGTTTGTTTCTGCCACAATAATTTTTTATACCATTTTTATTATATCATTTTCTGAAAAATGGCTTTAGGCTTAGTGGTTGTCATGTATTGTTGTTAAGTGCTGAATTTTGTAGATCTAATGGATACATTTTGTTACATTTATCTTTTAATAGGCCATTTTCATCCTCTGTAATGAGTTTTTTTGTTTCACTTTCACTGGCAATGTTTCTTTTATTCTTTGTTTTGTGGAATGTGAAGAACTTGAGAGCGGAAAACTTATCAACAAAGTTATCTGGATAAACTTGTTTGCTTAATGTGGCCGAGCACCTGCTTGCAAAGTCACCTGAGAGTTTGTGAAGTGCTTCTATCTTTGTGGCATGTAATATTTCTCTTATGAAACAGGGTGACCAAAACATTGGGTTATGGGGCTTTTGTAGAACGATTCAATATTTGTTTTGCACTTCACATGTTTAGTTCTATTTCATCAAGAATTAAACTCAAATTTTCACCATTCTGATCACACATATAAACTTAAGATAAGGAAAGAGAGTGCCACTCAATAAACTGTAAGAGAAGAGATCTTATAAAGCTGTTTCAATGGTCAGTTTATATTTCTTTATAGCAAAGTTTCAGTCTATGCCCATAGGGAAACAAATCGTTTCATGAAGCGAGATGGCTGACGGGAAGTGGTTGGGTGAGTAGCTTTATCATATTTCCTAACAGAATATGATCATGTTGCACTAGAAAAAACTTTTTTTTCACACTTATGTCTGTCGTTACACACCAACAGACAAACTAATCAGTCCAGTTTAAATTATTTCATCTCAAACATGCTATCAAAACTTGACACACGACATTCTTCCCTCTAATTAGGTCAGACAATTAAAATTCTTTTAATTTTAGCTTTAGATGAATGACAAAAAGAAACATGTCCACCAGTTTTATGTTGTAGTTTGTTTGTACAAAGGTTATCTGAATACATTAAGCTAAATTATTCCCATTTGAAGTACAATGGGTATATTATTTTCATCATCACAGGTAATTCAAAAGTTTATCATTTGTGAGCTGACTTTCTAATGTGTTCCTTAGGTGGAAAACTATGGAATAAATATACTTGAGACTAAATGTGATGGTCCACTGAGATAATGTAAGCCCATTCCTGGTTCCAGGTGCTTGAAAAAAACTATTTTTAAAACCTGATGTGAGCAAATATAAGTGAGTCCATTCCGGCTAAACAGGCTCATAGGAAAGTGAATACGCTGAAGCCCAAACAGAAGGAACACTGACTCTGATTACGGACATTATTACAAATGACAACTGTTTGACGGAAGAAACTTTAGCAAGAAGTGAAGAAGTGTGAAAGACAGAAAGAAGAGCAAAAGGCAAAGTATGAAATAGAGCTTTTAGTTTAAGAAAAAGAATGAACCTACCCTTTCGTGCTTTGCCATCGGAAGCAGTTGAGAGCACAGGTGAGAGCTGGTGGGTGGAGTCTTTTTACATCCAGATGTATTCACAAAGTCACAAAGCAATGGTCAGAGCAGTGTTGTACAACATTAAACACCTCGACTCATTTATCTCTTTCCTGTAGACTCTCTCTTCTTTTTGACAGTGGGCAATGTCAATAACCTTAACCCAAACAATACTTGGAAGGTTTACCTTTCCATGCCTTCTTTAAGACCTCCCATCTTAAGCCTTCATTGTTGTCTTAATCACTCTGTCCAAAGAGGCGGGTGCGCATGGTGTTCTACCTGTCAGACTGGTTTTCATGCGGACACATACTATTGTTGCTAGTTTGTCAGTATGAAGCACCAGTATTGTTCAAACGATACCAGCTGATAAGGATCCTGATTGGATGAGGTTCCTCTTAACAGAAAGTGTCAAAGGGGACTGCGTATATTTGACATGAAAAATAAATGACACCTTTGCTTAATTGTGAGAGAAACAATACAATATTTCCCAAGACAGTATATAGTTTATTTGGAATCAATTGCTAGTGGATGTGCAAATGGGGTCTGTTTAATTTGTTTGGGAATATTCTTCCAGACCCCTGAATACCCAGCCTCAAGAGGCATTGTCAACTATTCATCTTAAATTTAGCCAAAAAATAGAATGAAATTAGAAATGAAAGTGTTGGAGTGAAAAGTTGATGTACTGGAAACTAAAGTAGACTGTGACATTTCTACAACGGGGGATAACTAATGTTGTTTAAATGGTCCCAATCTGAAAGACTGAAATAATTTCTTATGTTCCGTTCTGTTCATTTTTATCCTGTATGGGATTCAAAAATGTACTTTGGAGCACTGAGAACAGCAGGGGGCGATGTGTCATGCATTCTCTACCTCTCTGAAAGGCGTCACTGAGCTTTCGTCACACATTAAAATGACATGTGAAAGTCCCAGTCCCGTCACATGATCTATGACATTTCAAATGGATGTTCCAAAGCTCAGGTTTACTCATCATCTCTGAGTCCACAGACAGAAAACAGGGGTGAAACTAACTAACATGAAGTGGTTTGTTTTGCAAAGGGACTGTTTCCTCTTACCAGGAACCAGAAATGAAGACAAAAAAACAAGTCACATTTGAAGAGGAGGTGAGAAGGCATGGGGTTATAATAAGCCATGATTAAGAGAAAGCCTTGATTATTTCTCAGAACAGCTTTTTCAGAACTCAGTCATAGAAATGGGAAAGTCACCTAACTTCTCTGAAAAGAATTTGCAACAACAACATGAGGTACTATAATTACAGAAACAATCTTTCTAATTATCTTCTTTATAAATATAAATAGTTTGTCATCTATTTTGCATACAGGCTGTCACAGCGTTGGGCTAACATATAAACTGTGTTCGATAAACTTTGAGCAATAGATGGAACTGGTATAAAGTGAACTGAAGAGACATGTTAGATTTTAGGACATATGTTAGATATATTCTGAGAGCAATACATTAGTGGTACTTGACACTTTGGGGCCTCACATGACAAGACCTGTGCCACAGCAAGGATAGCTAAGAAAAGTACCTTGACTGAAAGAGGATCAATAATGACCCAACACCATTCATCTGTTGGAAAAAATCTAAAGAAAAGTTTTCACTTAAAAATGGACCAGTTAATAGCTGTAAAGATACAAGCATCAGTCATTGTGTGATTTAGATAAAAACATATTATACATTGACTAAGATTACTCACTCAGCCATCTCTTTTTGAAAAAAGGTCACCACTCCTTCAAATCAACACATTTTAAAGGGCAACATGAGAATCTAAACTATATACCACTATCCTTGCATTCACTCAGTAACACAGAGAGAATACAATGTTCAAATTAAATGCCAGTTAATAACATAAATCAGGAGGGTTCCCGGTCTGAGTCGCTGGGGACTGGAACATTTCTGTGTGGACTTTGCATTTTCTTTCTGTGCCTGCCTGCGTTTTCCCAGGAAGTCTGGCTTCCTCCTACTGTCCAAAGGTTGAGTAGACAGTGTGTGGTTGTCTCTGTCGCCCTGTGATGGACTGGCTCCAGCCCCCTCTCCCTGTCACCCCATTAAAAGTAATTGGTATAGAAAATGAATGGATGGATGGATGGATGGATGGATGGAAAGAAAGAATGCAAATTATCATAAAGGAAGGTGAATATGTATTAAAATGTACTGTTTGTTTGTTTTTTTCATTCTGTTGCTTGAATGTACAAAAAAAATATTAGAGGAAAATTTCTGAGATCATCTTCCTCCTTTTTTGGCAAAGGCATTCCACAGGATAAAAGGTCTCAAAATAAGTTCTTTACGGAGAGTCAATTGAACATATATCACAAACAAAGAGGGTCTGAAAAAGGTTGGTTTTTCAAATGAGAGACAGAGAGCGATATGAAACTATCCAACACGTCACTGGTGCTGTCACAACAGGAAACTCATTGTTTCGGTGGGAGGGGAAATAACTATTGCAGAAGCTGAGAGAGGTTGCCTCTTTTAGTGAAGTCACACCATCGCTGCACCAAGAGAACAGCTGTATCACTCCTGTTGAAATTCAGTTTTTGAAGTACAGCATGGTTGGATGATTTCAAGACCGACAGTTGGAATGGGGGGCTTTGTTAATGACCACTAAAAGGATTTGGACTGAATGAGGACAACTGTTCAAATGAATATGAAATCCAAAATGCTATTTCTCATCATCCTGAGTGTCTTCTCAAGCCATGTGTCAGGTAATTCATATATTTTATACACGTCGTATGAAATCTGATTGGTTAGACTAGCAGTTGTTCTTTAATTGTTTTGTATTTGATTTTTAGTCAACAAAAAGACTAACTCATTCAACAGTGTGTGACTTTTAGCTTGAAAAGAGTAAAATGCATAATATTATCAGAAACGTGTTATAATTACACAAATATGTTGGTAACATGATTTTCAAACTAGTCAAGATTTCTGACTCTTCTCAGTCTCTGGTAAATAATTTCTCGGACTCAGAACAATGTCGATTTTTGTTTCCTTTGAAAAACCCCCCACAGTATCACTCACTGTATAACGCACTAGTCATTTGCAAGATCATGTCTTGTTCCAATGACCAAACTTCCCTTTTCTTCTTTTAAAGAGTTTGTTCCAAGAATATCCGAAAATATCTTTCTCAGAGTATGATTAGCATTATTTTGTATAACACTTTGATTTTAAATGGTTGAAAGGATTCCTATTTAATTACTTTTTCTAAAGGAATGCTTCAAATTTTGAGAGAGTAGCTATTTAAATTTGCTTTCATTTGTGATAGGAATGCACGTCCCCCCGCCTGACAAACTGGAGGTGGACATTTCCGATGGAGAGGTATTGGTATTCTGGGAAGATCCCGTTGGAACCCCCTCAAAGTACTGGTACAACGTACAAATGTCAAAGTATGTTATATCTCCAAGCACATCCAAAAACTCTTATACGCCATTAATTTCAGTGTTCTGTTTTACAACTTTCTGTTTTCTAATTAAAACAGCTATTTTCTATTCTAAGAGAATTTCGCAAATAATTGACTTTGTTTTATAAAATGGCATTATCCCTTCTGTTTGATGACGGCTTTCTTTTCTGTCCTCAGATACATTAATGAGTGGGCAGAAGTATCCAACTGTACAAGGATCACAAGGACTTTCTGTGATCTCAGCAATCTTATTCATGACTATGACACAGTCTACAAAGTCAGAGTCCAGCTGGTCACCAGGGATGGTGAATCCACGTGGGCACGCAAAAAAATTAGACCAAATGAAGGTGAGTTCTTTCAATTTATTTTGTCACAAGAATGTGGTTACCCATGAAATATTGTTAATAGTTTAAAAAAAGATTGAATATTTTCCCTCCTCTCTGTTTATAGGTAATTTGTTGCCTCCGTCCTTTACTTTGTTGGCAACCTCAAGAACCCTCACCGTTTATATCCATGAAAAACCGATTCTGAAAAAACTCTTTCCATATGGGGTGACTTATACCATCTATTTGGAGGAAATAGGGCAAGAAAATAAGGTTGGTACAGGAATGGGTTTTATGGCCCAGTGTCTGAGATGTTAGTTAACCCCTTTTTTCTGTCACAAATAAAAATTCAGAACACAAGCTTCTTACTTTTGCATTAAGGTTAACGATGGGTATATCAGAAGAAACTGATCAGAGATACATCTAGATACAATAATATTTTCATTTTTCAGACTACGACTGCCTACATGAAAGATGACGGTGGGGTGGATCAGAGGACCAAGATTTATTCTGCTCTCCAGTGGGGTCAAACGTACTGTGTCAGGGTCAAGGTAGAAAGCCCTGCAGGTCTATCAAGCAGCAGTGTGTCTGACCAACAGTGTCTCAATCTCCCAGAGGAAGGTAAGAACGAGGAACAGACATCATGACTTAAATCTAACTGACAAAATCTAAATCTGTACAATACAAGTGACATTGCTGTAAACACATGCAAACATATGGGGTATAGTTCTTTCAAGTAGCTGCTGCTGCCAGCCTCAAAAACTTTCTCCATTATCTAAGCTCAGCTGTTTTGGCATTGGATGATCCTAATATGCATTTATTTTCTCTGTTTTTCCCCTTCTCAGAATGGTTCATGATTGCTGCATCATCTCTGTCTATTCTGGGCATCATCACAATGATTGCTGTTCTAGGAAGTTTCCTCTTCTGTTTTCTGAAACGTCCAGTGAAAACACCTGCCTCATTGGTAATTGTATTCAAATTGTATAGATAACTGAGAAGTATTGTAATTATAAAATACAATCATATGAAATTCACTTAGAGGACATCTAAGCTCATCATCACTGTCATATTGTTGATATTAAGCTTTAATAGATGGCTCATTGATCAGAACTAATACTTTTCCTTTGCCTTCTCTTTTTTCACATCAGAAATCCCCTGTTAGTGGCTGGCTACCACTCTCTGTTGCAGATGGACCTCTGGAGGTGGTTACAGACAAAGGATGGTTTCTTTCCAGTTATAACAAAGAAGTAAAAAACGGTGTCAAACTTCCTATGACACATGTTACAGTAATAGAAAACAATGAAGAAGAAGACAGAAGAACCAGCATGGACAGTGGAGTTAGCATGGAGTCAAACCCTGCAATAAACAATGTAGGAAGTCATATTACGAGACAAGAGGACAGTGGCTGTGGGAGCATGGGAGGACCAGAGAGCTCTGCCAGTAGTCAGGCAGATTACCCAATGAAGGAGGAGGGTACTGAAAATGGCACCGTGAGGAAAAGGGGAGACAGTGGGCTGAGTCTGAGCTGCCAGCTCGAGTCTTCTTCCCTGAGCCTCGATGGACAGGATGGTGTGTCTGTATCAAATTCTGTTTCTGGGGGTAATTACCGCAGTCAGAGCCCCTCAGAGGTACAGATCCATGTCTGTGATAATGAGGACACCTTTAAACAGATACCAACAGACTCAGTTTTGGCTGAAGTACTAACAGGATACAGAACTGGGCCTCAGTCATGTATCTGTTCAGGAGCAGGTCAGTGCGGCTGGTGCCATAAATACGGCCAACACGGAGGGGAAGTTTCTAAACAATATGGAGATGTGTGTATCAAAGAGGAACTCCTGGGGAGCAAAAATCATTTGCTGGACTCTTACAAAAGAAATGTTACATTTTCGGGTTATCCTACTAAAACCCAAATGCATGCTGCCATGATGAGTGACTTACAGACATTTTTACAATTGAATGAGACTTTTCCTCTGCTGACATCCCTGCCGCTCGATAAGTGTGGACAAGATTTTAATATGAACAATGTGTCACTCTCACTTTGTGATGTACAGCTGACAAGTGACTGAAAAGCTGTGGAATGTATCGACACCATTTATAAATCCACCTCCAAACAAGAGGGAAAAGCTACACCCTGACATAACCTAACAAGTAACAGACTGTTGCTGAACACAGGAAGAAAGCCGGAGTTAAACTGTGCAGCTGCTCTCTGAGCTTGTTGAGGTTGAGAAAAAAAAACAGATGCTGGAGGTCTCATTCAAATCTGACTCACTTGATATATTAACACCTGACTGCTGTACCGGAAATGAAAGTCAAATGTGAAGTACCAAGAAATGACAGTTTGACAGTTGCACACTTTGGGACATTTTATTCTTCCTATTACCCACACCAACAATATTCCCTCATGTAAGTTACCTCCTGTTATGTTCATTGGTCATTCTCATTTTCAAATCATATAGTTGTGGGGCATGATCATTTCATCATTTCACAGGCAGCTGCAAAAATTGTCTTTGATTCTGTGTGAAAGCAGTGTTGAGCTGTGCTGTTAACTTATTTCTTTGATTATTATAAATGAGCTTGTCTTTTTTTCTTCTCTGAAATGTGATTCCAAAATTCTTTTTTTTTATTGCTTAATGCAGTGAATAATGTGGGGAAGCTCTTTTCAGTCTGATTAAAAGCGTCTTTATGGAAGGTTCTGTAAAATTCCATTAACTCTGGGATACTAAAAACAAGAATATGTGAGCAAGTAAGGGACATGTTAATGTTTTTGAGAAACAGTGACTTGGGCAAACACCAGGAAAACCCTCAAGAAGCTAATTTAGGCCAGATGGAAGATCATATAACTATGCTTGGGATCCCCTAATGCAGATTAAGTACAGGAACCAGGGTTGTGGTTGTGATGCTTCTAAAGTAAGAAACAAACAGTTCCTCTTTCACACATCTACCCAATGGAAAAAAAAAGGTTTCCAATTAACTGACATAAAAAAGAAAGACAGAAATGTCAGCAGGGCTAAGTTTTCAGAGACCAGCAGAACTTAAATAAAAATTAAGTGTTCTATTTCTGTATGTATGCAAGAAAGTTTTAAAATAAAAAAATGTTTTCTTGTAGTGCATGGTTGCAACTTGGCAAAATAATTTCACTACACTATTCTAAAAGTCAGGCAATTCCATTTTGAGAACATGATTTCATGGGAATGTGTATAATTAGCACTTTTCTTTGTCATTGATTTGCATTTTAAACCTTTGACAGGTACTCTGACTTCCTGAGACCCAATCTTTGATATGAGGTTCATTTTTTATTTCTCAAAGACATATGGGATTAGAATGACCTGTTAAGTTTAATAACTAAACTTTGTCATGGCACAGGCAGTTATTCCTCTTATAGGGAGAGTGGGTTGATCTAAAATGTGCATTTATGTAGTTAAATGTTTTCTTTGCAGTATGGTTGTGAATTTTAACTACAGAATAAGTACATGAATGGTTGAAAATGTACAAAATGCTTCATTTTATATTTGAAACATTAGCGTCTGATAGCGTGTACTCGAAGATTAAAAAAAAGCTGGTATCATGATACAGATAGGCATAAATGCTATGTCCTCTACTGCGGTCTCATTAGGTTAATGTCAGAGTAAGAGTAATGTTGAAATGACATGCAGGAAGTGATTGGGGTAAAGCTTCAGACCAGGGCACCCTTCTTTCACGCTCATTTGACATGATAGTTCAAGTGTAATTTTGTCCTGGGATGGCATTTTATAACTGTGTTATTAGTGATTCATCATTCATTTTACATTGCATGGTAATAAAAATGTATAACTAAATGCTAACCATTGTGTTTTACCAACTGTCCTCATTACTCATTTACAGATGCATCTCAAGATGATTATTAATGCAAACTTTATTTACCTGAATTAACACAATTTGTATGCAGGTGCATGCTATATTTGTGTTAGTGCAAATAAACTCATCCACAAAGCTATGAAAATTACTTGATATAAAAAACAGCACTACCAAGAACATGGCAGCAATGAGTCCCGGGATACTACTTTTACTACTCCTGCACCGTTAGTTAAGACACAGTTTATAGAGTACACACAGTGAGGTCTTCACAAGCATGAACTAATCTGCAATGTACGCTTGGGTAAAAATTTAATGTACTCTGGAGAATATGAAATCAAATCCTTCCCCTTCCTTTTTCAAAGTACTGTTCTGGTTGTCTGACAGACTTTTCATTATGGCATTTTTTCTTCAATACGGCAGATAATATCTTTTCTTCCCACAGCAGAAAATGTTAGACTCAGGCAATGACATGTTAGTTTCACTGGAGGAAAAACTATGAGACATTAAAGTTTCAGAAACCACAGAAAGTTTTAAAGAGGCTGTAGATACGTGGATTTGGAGGGAAGTCACCAGCACCTTACAAGAAAACCGATCACAAGACTTCGCTGTGGAGCTTTTTGCTCTCGCCTCAAAAAAGATCTCACAATCAGTGAAACTGCTCTCCTCTGTATTTGTGTGTGTGTGTGCGTTGTGTCTGTATATCCGCATTTGTGCACCCGTACTCAGCCAAATTTCATGAGAAATACCATAGCCTGTTGTTAGTTTCTTGTGACACAAAGCAAAAACAATGGTGACATTGTAATTTACATTTCCATATTTATTAGCTGTCCGATTTCCAGAAAAATTACAAATGTACATTGCACACATAAAAACCAGCTTTAGTGGTAAGTGGCAGGTGCATGGTTCAAAGGCAGGAAAATAAAATCTTTCATAAATAGGAGGAAAACTTCAGCACATACATTATTTACAGAAATTAATATCACCTTCAAGAACAGCAGCAAAATACAGACAAAACTGATACACATTGATAGTAGAGTTAGGGACATTGACAGGTTAAAGATTTGCCTTTATTTATTGGTTAATTTCAATTTCCCCAGATTGTTATTTTACTGAACCACTGACGGAGAAGGGAAGTTGGGACTTCTTTACGCCGACTTTGCTGTGAAATCGAACACACCAGAGTAACTCTTACAATTACAAACGTAAAAGCGAGGAATTATTACAAAGTTTCCTTTGAAAGTTTTATTCAAAAAACGTTTTGCTTACGTGAGCATTTTGTCCTTCAGTGATGGTTCTACAGAAAAAGATGATATCTGATTAAATTAAGTTTATTTGTGACAGCAAAAAACTTTTTCTTATCAATGTTGTTTTAAAAGGCCCTTGGCATTCTATCAAGGTTATGGTTTAGTCTGTGGTATTCATAGATGATTAAAGTGTGCGGTACAACAATAAAAACATTTATCGACATATATAAAAATGATTGCTACTTAGTGAGTTCTTTGCCACTCTCCACCAGAGAATAACTTACTTTTTTTCTTGCAGCAGTTTTTCAACTTTTTGCATTTGTGTTTACAGCAGAATTGCACAATACCAATGGTGAATAAGATGGCCAGGATCCCAAATCCCACAGCGATCCCAACTGCTGTTGAGTTTACGCTGCTACCTGTGAATCGAAACGAAATGTGGAAATTAGGTCATAGCTGTATATCAACACTTTTTCAAATATTCCACCAAACTTTCAGATACCTCAACTTTGAAGTCCAGTGAATTGGAGCTAGGGAGGGATTTCTATCACCTACCTTACAGATTGAGCCTAATTGTACCAATGAGAATCTAATCATCATGAATGAATATGCTGGACATATATATATATATGTATATATTGATTGTAATGTTAGCTTTGAAGGAGAAAGCGAGTTGAGACATCTTTTAAGACATACATGCAGTATTGAAACACATAGTTTGACATTCAAACATTTCTAGCTAATACAAATTTAAAGCACATTGAAACAAGAAAGGGGCTGATCTTTTCTTTTCTTTGAGAAAATCAGTAACCCACAATCAAGCACTTCTTGAAAGTTCCTTGTGTGTGTCTCTCTCTTATTTTTAGAAGAACTGAAAGTGTCATAGCTAGAAGTTTCTTACCACCATTCCCCATAGTTCACCAGCCAGTATGACCACTGTTATCTCCTGTCTCTCCTGTCCTTCCTCTCCTTGCAGTAGGTTTGGCGTTGACCCCACTTTCTTGGTATCAACTTTGTTAAAAGGGACTTATCCAGACTGAAGACTCAAAACATAGTGCTATCTCTTCTTCCTTATGTACTGACGTGGGTTTGTCATGTCCTCATACCAGTTTTTCCTCAAAACCGGTCCGTCGTCTTTTTCTCTATGTGTAGACCGCCTTTCATTCTCCCTTCATTAGCAAATCTTTATTTTCACTCCTGCCTCAAAGGCTCAAAGAGGAGCACACTCAGCTTGATTTCAAGTTATCACTTAGAATTGTCTCATTAAGGGTCAATGAACTTAACTATATCCTAACAGAATTTCAACTTGTGTTTCACATTTCTCAAGTTCTCACCAGGATTAAACTTACAGATAAGTAAGCAATGGTGATACCTGATTCAGCGGGTGCATTGGACCTCCCACATCTCTTTATCAAGGTTGAAAACAGTGCAAATGAGCGACATTTTCATGGAATAAGAATATCTTCACATATGTACTAAATATTTGTTGTTTCCTGTTTGTGGGATTTACAGCCTTCCTGAAAATGTTGTCATGCTTAATCACCATGTAGGGTAGAAATGAAGTACTGTAACAATTATATATGCTTAACATGTATAGTACATGAGCTCCACTGCAGTGTTCTGATACCAGATGTTTTCCAAAAGGGCATCAGTGGGTTTTCCCCTCATCAATTAAACTGTCATAAGTCATGGCATTACACTAACTGAAAGTTCACAACATGTATGATAGCCTCTGTCTCACTTAACCGCTTGCTCAAAAATGTAATCTTAAAATGCTGTATTTTTCCATTTGAGCATTGGTCCATTTGACACGTTTTTATCATTTTATTTCCACAAACATAAGAGAAATACATTTTAATAGCTCATCGATCACATTGTGATGTTGTACGACTTTAACAATCAAATTATGCATGAGAACATGCATAAGAGAATGAACATTAGATCGGAATATCTACAGATCTTACAATCTGACAAAACTGCGATAGAATCTGTTGATTGGTTGATGTTATCATCCAGAAAGTTCAATGAGATCTGAGTGGCGTAGTTTCCTGTTATTTACCAACTGTAAGTGAGTCATTCTGATAGCGTGAGTCTATCTGCAAAGAAGCCACAAAATGCCGAAAGGGTTTTCGCAGAAGGTTACATGTCTTTAATTTACAAATGTACAAATTTGTGATAAAGCATGTCTTTTTTTCCCGATCGATGACTGCACAGAAATTTGGACACATTTGGGTACTCATTCTGGAAGTTTCGGGTTTCAAAATAGTCTGACCAAACACATTTACTGAATTTTGCTGCATAAAAAGAGAACCTACAAGAATAACATGGGGAAACACGTCTGTAAAAACAGCAAGCAAAAAAAGAGCAATATATATATATATATATATATATATATATATATAGATAGATATATACATATACGTCAAACACCTCTGTTAATGCCATTAAAGTGACACATGTCCATGTTTACACATGTTTGATTTAAGGATCAAACAGTAGTAAAGTCCTTGTCTGCATGCTGTTATCCTATGTGTCCCTTAAAATAGTGTATCCTAATCATGGTCTTTAAGGCAAATGGTCCGTCATATGTTTTTTTGAGATCATGTTCGAAAAATTTACAGACATAAAACACACACGCATAGACAAGTAAAATCTACATGAATCCATTGTCCTTCTTCACAATTTCAAAGTTACTCACTTGTCATTCTGCCTTCTTCATATTATAAAACCATCAGCAGTTTTCTGATCCCTTCAAATCTTTCTTCTGTCTGTCGCTGTTTTACATTTAAGATCAACGTTCCAGTGATTCCTTTGACCTTTGACCTTTTTCATGAGAACTTTTCGTCGCTGTGTTGAATTGATCTTCACCCGTCATGTTTGCCCTTTCACATTTCAACATTCGTGTTCAGTTGGCATATACATATCATATTAGCCTTTTTGAATAACTCAGTAGAAATCTAATGCCTCTCCCTCTTTTTTTCATCTTTCAGCTTTTCCATCGTCATTCAGCAGATCACCATTCCCACTGCTGTTTCGTAGGAAAAGCTCTTTCTATTTTTTTCTATCTTTCATCTTTTACAGTTTTTCTGGATTGTTTACACACATTTCTGAAAACATGCCTCGTATTCTCAGAACTCTACACACAAATCCAACAAACACACACACAATGGGCAAAACCCTTCAATTCTCCTGCAAAATGAAACTTTACATTCAAAACAGTTTTATCTCTTCACAAAAGGCCATTTTGTGTTCAGATGACACACACAAACTATCATATGAACAGACAATTAAAAAAAGCATTTAAACACTGATGTGCTCAGTGTAAAACACCATTCTCCATTCATCATAATGACTTTTTGTTCAGTGTTACACTTACTACAGACATTAAATACCGAAGTGCGTTGTAAAATATTTTAGAATATTGTTTTTATACTCAGAACACACAAATATACTGTAACAAACATGTTTTATTTTCCCCCACAAAACAATGTACACAGTGTACATCCCAACCGAACTGGTGCTCCACTGCATCCACCTCCAGCTCAAGGACTCTCTGAAACACACATGACAATATCAGAAGTAGACATGGAGCGGTCACTATTGTGAAGCACAATCATTATGATTACAATATAATAGAAAGAAATATGTATGATTTATACAATGTTGACAGTATGCATCAAGGGTGGGAATGTATAGGACGTACTTGCACATAGTTATATCGCAATTCTTTGACTCTTTCTGAATTGCGCTCAAATGGCACCCTGTAGACCTGCTTCATCCTCAGTTTATTTCTGTGCAAGACACGGTCCAGCGTTGATAAACTTACCCTATCAATATTTTGAAATATCTCATTGTTTTCTATTGTTTTTCTTTGTATTTGCCGTGAGGTAATGGCGTTATTTTCAAGAACCATGTTCATGATCTCTGTTTCCTGTTCAGGAGACAGAAGACGGCCCCGTCCACCTCTTGTTGGTAATCTTTCAGTTCTGCAATACAAAGAGTGCAATACTGTAAATACTGTGTAGGAATACATTTCCCAAATACTCGAAACACAATGTCCTACAGAACAGTCCACAGGTAATACTGTACTACTGTACTCATTGAGTACTGTATTGATATGCAGTACTGCAGTTTTGTAGTGAGAGTAGATTTCTTACCTATTCTCATTGCGGAAAGTCCAGATGATGGATGCTACAGTGTACCTGCTCAAATTTGGCTGAACTCTTTGCCCAGCCTCCCTCATTGTTAGGCCATGGTTGACCACATGGTCAACCAAAGTGGCTCGGATCTCATCACAAATGATTGTCCTTGGCCTTCCTCGTCCTCGTCCTCCCCATCGTCCTCCTCTTACTCTCACTCCTCTGGCTCTGGCTCTGCCTCTGTTTACAACCTCCATTGCTCCAAAACAGAAGAGCTCACCTGTTGCCCTTTTATGCTAAAGCTCTGACTGCTGTGTGGAAACATGTGTGTTAGGTGTTTGCCCATGTGAGGAGTCAGTGTGCATAGTAGGGAAATTAACTTTAGAGTTATGAATAACAGTGTGTTCCTTGTGAAAACAAAAGATTTTCTTCATGACAATTGTGTGTAGAGTTTTGGAAAAAGTGTGTTTTAGAACTGCAATTTGAGTGTAAAGCAGGAATTGTGCTTGTAGTTTAGCAGAATTGGTTCAGGGGGTTGGTGTATGAGTTACATTTTGTGGTCATTGTGTTTCAAGTACCAATATTTGTGTGTAAACAATCAAGAAAAACTGTATTTATTTTTTATTCAAGATCACAAATTCATGGCACGGAACTGTGTGTCAAAGGTGAAACAAATACGGTTCATCTGGACGGTTTCAGGAAAGTACATCAACAGAGAGACTAAAGGTATCTAGTTTAACTGGCCAGTGGCTCCATGGATTGGTTTTGTGCAGACCTGCTGTATATTTCCCATAAAGAGGCATTTGAAACTCTTACATCACGCTATAAAAATCTTACTGATCTTCCTCACAGCGATTAGGGGAAAAAGTATCTTATCTGGCTGCAAAGCTTTTCTTTCTACAGTGATATCATTTTTCACACTTTTATGGCTCTTTTATGGAAATTACTATGGACATTTACGGCAAGCCTAGGTAACACAATACGTGTTCCCTTTCACATTTCTGGGCAGACAGCACAAGTACTTCCTGATTCTACAAACTTTTCAGTTTATCTGGCTGACCAATGATACAATAGCATCATAAAATAATTTTCCTTCCCAAAGGAAAACTGTGCAATTTACTCATAATTTGATCGCACTACCATTTGAAAGTATTCAGTGTACATGTACACACAGTGACTAAAATAAAGGATCAAAAGAGAGATACTAAAACTCACTTGAAATTACATCCATCAATGTTTTTTAAGCCTGATATGAAATATCACAAGATATACACCATTGTCCACAAGAAGAGCCTAGGAGGGGTGCCCTAGAAGACATTATGGGTAATGTGCATGTTTGACTGCACCTTAGTGTGTGTGTGTGTGTGTGTGTGTGTGTGTGTGTGTGTGTGTGTGTG